>WJSG01020982.1:0-25472 GCA_016618145.1 Sanghuangporus lonicericola
TTGATCATGTTCCCTACAAGGTGGTGCCATTGTAAGCGGCCCTCTCTTTGCAGATGTAGAGTACGTATCGCTTATGACTATGTCCGAAGTGTACACAGGGCCTTCCATAACGCCGGGATCAAGAACTACGAAGACATCAACTCGCCCGAGATGCCCGCCGCAGGTTCCGGAGCCTTCGACATCATCGAGGACGGCAGCTATCACCGAGACTCTGTCGACCGCGCGTTCCTGCCCGGCGCTCTAACCCATCAACGTCGTGCTCGTCTCAAAATTTGCACCAACACACTTGTCACTAAGATCGCGGTATCCTCCGTGGACAGTCGCCGCCGGGCGACTGGCGTGTTCTTTGAGGCGTTCGTTCCCAGAAAGGCCGGCATACATTACTACGCCAGAGCGCGTAGGGAGGTGATCTTGTGCGCTGGCGCACTCGGGTCACCGCAGCTGCTCATGCTCAGGTATACCTTCTCGCGTGGTATCATCGATTCCTTATTGACAACGGCATGCGTAGTGGAATTGGTCCAAAAGATCATCTCCGCAACAAAGGCGTCACTTCGTTGCACGACCTGCCTGCGGTGGGGAACTATCTGGTATGTTTTTTCTGCATCTTACGGACCGAGTTGTGTTTTGACCTCATTATAGCAAGACCATATCGGCGTTCCCCTGACGTTCCAAGTACCTATCACCGACTCCCTTCACGAGCTCGAAGTCAGTCCTCTAAAAGCTGTCACCGAGCTCGTGAAGTACGTCTTCACCGGCCGCGGCATGTTTTCGCTCCCGTTCCAGGCCTCGTGCACGGTGGTTCCATCACGTCTGCTCGATGCAGACGGCTCATTCTCGTCGAAGGACCCTAAGGAGCTGGATGCCTCAGTTCCGGAGAACCGGCCGGATATCGAGCTCATGCATTTGACCAGTAACTCCATCGACTACGACATCCCGGGCAAGGGTCTCTTCACATTACTCGTGGCCCATATCCGTCCGAAGTCCTATGGCTCCGTCCGACTCGCCACAGGCAATCCGCGCGAGCGACCGGAAGTCGACCTGGGATTCTTCTCGAACCCAGACGACTACGTCGCACTTCGCAAAGGACTGCGCCTTGGCCTTCGCGTTGCCGCGGACGTGCAGAAGCAAGGATACCCGCTCGAGGACCTCATCGTGCCAGAAGGGAAAAGTGACAAAGACCTCGACGCGTTCATTCCCTCCAACGTTCGCACAGTCTTCCACTACACCTCGACTTGTCGAATGGGCCAGCAGCCGCATGGAGAAAGCCCGAGCGTCGTCGACGCTGAGTTGCGTGTTCACGGTGTGGACGGTCTGCGCGTGTGCGACGCGTCTATCTTCCCAGAGATTCTGGGGGCGCATACGATGGCTCCGGTGGTGATGGTAGCAGAGAAGTGTGCGGACATGATCAAAAAGGACTGCGTACGATGACTGGTTCCCTATTGAATCATGCTCTTACTCAACTATTGCATCTATGATATTGTTGGTTCGGATGATTCAGATGAACGCTTCAGCCTGCAGCCTCCATAGTCTCGCGTATTCCCCGTCGGCCTTGAGCAATGCGTCATGCGTTCCTGACTCACGGATGCCCGAGTCATCCATGTACCTACAGAAAGTACATTTCAGCTGAGAGTGATACTCAATTTCGTACGGCAGTTACTCACATGATCAAGTCCGCGTGTCTAGTCAGGTTACCGAAGCGGTGCGACGAGAAGACCATCGTCTTGTTGCCCCGAAGCTCCCGGAGTCGTTCAAAGAGGTCTGCATAGTCAAAGTCAGCATCAGGACCGCAGTCGGGGAAAGAGCTCTTGTTCCTTACCATGCTCTGCAGCCGGATCGAGCGCGGCACTGGGCTCGTCGAACAACAGCAAGCCGACCTTGGAGTCTTCCTGCACGACGGATCGCATGAACGTCCGGGCCACTGCCAGTCGCTGCATCTGCCCCCCGCTCAGCTCAGTCGAGTCAGATGCCTTTACACCAGCAGCCTCTTGCAGAGCCTTGTAGTCGACCTTGCGACCGGTGAACGTGGTCTGCCCTTCAGCTGCACCCGAATACTCGACGCATACCGCTGGCTTTAGGTATGTGTTGTAGCCATCTGGGAGCTTATCCACCACAGTATCCGCGCCTGCGAGCTTGGCCGCGAGGAGGACGCGCTCGTCGTCCTGAGATGTGGCGGGGTCACCCATAGCGATGTTGTCGCGGATCTATTCTAGTATCAGATCTCTGTGAAAAGCAATTGAGGGTATCTATGTCGCGCACCGAGAGCGGGAAGATGGTATAGTCCTGGAACAGAACTGACATCGCTTGACGAAGGTCGTGCAGTTTGATAGTGCGGATATCGTGCCCTCCGAGGAGAATCTCGCCTTCGTCCGGGTCGTACAGGCGGGTAACAAGTTTCAGTACGGTGCTCTTTCCGGAGCCGTTCGCGCCGACAATGACCTAGTAGCGCTGCAAATCAGTACATTTGAGGATGCATAGTCAAAGTCAAAGACGTACGCAGAGCTGGCCCGGGCAGATACTGAACGAGATATTCCGCAGAGCGTATCTATCTGTTCCTGGGTATTTGAACGAGACGTTCCTGCAGTGTACAGTCAGCCAAGCTCGAATATAACGTTGTGAATAACGGGAAGTAGCCCTTGCCTGAACTCGAGAGCCACGCCATGTCGAATTTCGGACGCCTCTTCAGGGAATGGAACCTTCCCGTCTGGGATCTCGTTCGCAATCTCCACCACCTCGTACATTCGCTTCACAGCGTTGAGTCTGGACTCGATGCTCCATGTTCGATTGACAATCACACGGAAGGACCACGCAAATTCTCTGGCAGCGTCTTGAACCAGACTGAGAGAAGCGAGGGAGAGCGGGATGCTCATAGGGGATTGCGCCGCTCGCAGGATGAAGACGAACTACGCAACGTCAGTCGAACAGTAACTTAGCATGAACGCGCACGAGATACACACCTGAGGGAGCTGAAGAAGCGGCTGGTTGAAGACTGACCAGATGCTCGCTAATGGCCACCGTATCTCGTACTCCAGGTCTTTCCATTCTGCATCATCGTCTCCAACGCGTTCCGCTGCCTTTTTATATTCTGAGGGAAGCACCATCAGACTGGATCATAATGAATGAACACGTACTCACCGGAAGTCGCGTGGTCCGCCAGGTTCCCAGCGACAAACTCCTTGCGGTACATATTTTGCGCAACAACTTCCTTCCAGCCACGCATACGCATGTAGTCTGCGTCGACATTCTTCGCAAGCCAGACTACGAGCCTCGCATTAGTATACTTAACACGAGTGCTCTGCCAGAGACATACCGCGCACGGGCCGAAAGATAGGCAGTCGTGCCGCATGTACCAGGCCCTCAGAAGCCAGCGTCAGCACAACAAGAAGCGGTCCATCTCGCTGCCCTCGTAGAATCTGGACCAACACGACGGCCTGCGCGACAAGCCTCATGAAGATACTGACGAGCTCCGCGACAAGCTCGAGCGTGCACCAGATAACGGATTGTCCCCAATAAGTGTCCGCGATATCGTTCAGCTGGCGCTTCACGTCGCTCTTTGTGAACGTGGGGTGGTCCAAACGAGCGTGGGCGTGAAAGCAGTGGAGGGCCCACCAGCGACGTATGCGAGCGTTGAGCGGGGTGCTGACGTTGCGTTGGATGCGTTCCAGGAAGAATTTGGCGACGGTGCACGCGAGCTGGCCGGTGGCAATGAAGATGAGCCGCTGCTTGTCGACCGTGCGGGTTTCGATCGCAGCTTGTGTCTGCCAGCACGACGTGAGCGGCAATCTCATAAAGCAAAGCCGGTGTAAGAAGGGCTCACGATAGACAGGAACTGGCCCTGGAACCTATCAGACATCCCATCAGCCTCTGTCCCACACATCACTAAACCTCGCCACAACACATACCAGATGGAGACCGCAGGTACGATGGCTTCACCGAGCCGCGTAGCCGCGTAGAGCACTACAAGCGGGGTGCAGCCCGGTACACTGAGCACATCCTTGAACATTCGGGCAAGGTACGGCAGGCACTCGGCGAGCTCATGGAGTTTCTGTAGAAGTGGCGCTAGCGCGAAGCGTGCGCCGTCGACCTCAATCTCCTCGAAAAAGTCCCAGAGGCCGATGCGAGACTGCTTAATCTCCGTCTTCGGCTGTTCCGTCGCCGCCTTCGTACCTAAGAGGGTGCTGTGCAGATTGTCCGAACGGGCTTTGCTGTCGGAGTCCATCTTGTCCAGAGCGTTGTGTTTGGCCTCAGTCTCGGGCGAAATCTTTATAGGAATGCGTTCAACCAGGGTCATCATGAAGCGCGCCGGCGCTGACGCTGTGATACTCGTCTCCGACCTGTATCTCTTGCCAACATTGGCCTAGGGTGGTCCTCGAGGATATTTTCCGGGGAACAAGGCGCTAACAAGTATTTTCGCGCCGACCTGACGGTGGTGATCTCGCTCTGCGTGCTACACTTCACGGGTCAACTGGACGTGTATGCTGTACGATCGCATTTCATCAGAAAATGCGATGCGCAGAATGATGAGTCAAAATGATCATACCTGTACAGCGAGGGTGCGTCCACGGCTATGTCTTCCAAGTTCTTCAAGAGGGCCCATAACGGACGCTATAGAATGCCAATAGAACGCTGTGGCGAACAGTCGGGAGCCCGATACAAAGCATCGTCTCATCGTTGCACTCTCTCATAGTCCTCTCTCGGCGTATATATGTTGACGAGGACAAGCTGCTTCGACGCGTACACCTGAAGGGCCGCCCTCACAGTACTGGCGAGGAGAGGAATGATGATCCGTACTTCATAACAGACGTCCCTCACACTCTGTCAAGATGCTCTCATCGAACCTGTCTCGTTCGCACACCCCGACTGACCTGCACTTGCCGGAGAGGACACAGTGGCGAGCTCAGCTGCTTGTGCATCGTCCCGGGCATCGTTCCTCCATCACGACACACAGTTCCAGCACCATATCGCTCTACAGACCCCGGAATCGATTAACGGAGACCTCCACCGCATCAGGGTGCTCCTCGCATACCGGGTCCGCGAGGATCCCCGGTCACACGGGGCCTGACCTGTGAGACAAACACAGAAATGTACCCGCCTTTTCGCCCATCCGGAGTGCGAGAGCCAGCAGACGTAATCGACGTCCGTTGGTATGAGCTGTGCGTGGTGGCGGATGACGAGCACGACACGGGCGGGACGCCACAGAGAGAAACAAGTGCGCAGTGCAGAGGAACGTGCGGACGAGCCAGCCAGCAGGTGAATCTGCCGCACGCGCGAGTCGGCCTGTTAGGGCGCCGAACAGCATGAGAGAGGACTCGAAGCTGAGGCATATGAGGAGGCACATGACGTTCGACGCATACTAGGAGGGAGCGTAGTGGAGTTGTGCGCGTCGTACACGTCGTGATGCAACTGGGGACCCCTTTAACTGAGACGTTCTTCGCAAGACATGACATCGCAATGCATATGGAATGGTGTATGCCCGTATTGTCATGAAGAGAGGGGGCATGAACGACAGCATGCGAAGGTGTCACGTACTTTTGTAATGCAGTGCTCCAGCTCCAGCCCCCTGCTCACCATTGATAGGTCCCGGGCCCCCAGTTCGATCCCCACAATTACTCGGCACCGTCTCGTCTACGCCTCCTACTCGCAATGAGATGACTCCTTGTAGCTTCTTCTCCGTTTTCCGAGCACGATTAGAGTTGAATTGCAAGGAACCATAAGATGTGACCTCCAATCGAGTAGAACTGCGTCCGACGTATGTACAGGGCTATTACGAAACCGTGAATCAGCCGTGGGATGGGGGTGCAACTTGATCATACTTACATACGGCCCTAGGTTGCTCTGCTCGCACGTTGACTAGCTGCTGTCATAATCTCAACAATTCACCAGAGAAGTGACAACAAGCCCAGGAGAGCAGTGTAATATGTCGGATTTTGTCGCCGTGCCAGCGTCATCGCCGTTGTGGTCGACATCGTCCAGCTGCAGGTTAAGCGTCTAACTTACCCGATATAGAATCCCTCTGAATTCCCACGCCACAATTGCGAGGTCGTTGACGTCCGAGCTCTGAGGTTCACCATTGCGACACATTCAGCCGGTTTCTTGACAGCTCAGTAAGTCCTTAGATACATCACCGGTGTACCCAGTTGGTGATAGTTGGATCTACTAAGTAGCTTCACGATGACTGAAGTACCAAACGCTACCACGAAAACGCACTCGGATAGATCTCGCTACACCCTCCACACGAGCATGCCTATGCTGCTGTGCAGCGAGACGAAGAATTCTGGGAGGAGGACGGCAAAATTGTGCGTATTGCTGGAAACGTCAAGTTTCGCGTGTATCGAGGCCTACTGTCTCAACACTCCCCTCTCTTTACGGAGGCGGCCCTGTCTCTGCCGCAGCCAGCAAGCACCACCACGCCATGTCCTATCATCACTCTCCACGACAGCCCCCAGGACTGTAGACACTTTTTGCGGTTGTAACTGCCGAGGAAGCTGTACAAGTATGTGTGCCCTTTTCATTTACGTATACGCAGGGGACGGTCGCTCACCATCTGCTGCAGGTTCACTCCCAGCGATCCGTCCTTCGACATAATCTCGGCCTACGTATTTGAAGGGCCATTTCCCGTAAATACTAGCGAAGTAGCTTATGGATTGTATACATCCACGGGAAGCCACCGAATGACGAGAACACAATATCATATCCGAGACGAACCGTTACTTTCCGCCTATAGTCGTGCCCTTCAACATGTCCGCACACCTCTCCGCCACCATCACGGCCGGTGCCATTATATGGGAGGCGATGATCTCTGGGAACACCGAAGTATCGCAGACTCGAAGACCACGGACGCCGTGCACCTTCAGCTCGGTATCGACAACGCTCGGACGCTCTCCGTGCGTCTCCTGTCCCATCCTGCACGTAGAGGTATAGTGAAAGCACGTGCGGAGGTTGCACGAATGAACCTGTCGACGTCCTCATCGCTGGTGCCATCGGGAACCTTCATCTCCGATAGAGGGTACCCTTGTTTGCGCACCTCCTCCCCAATGCGCAGGGCAAAACGCACGCCCTTACGAAGGGGAGCGTAGTCGGCGGGGTCTGAGAGGAAGCCGAGATCAACATCTGGACGAGCACGAGGATTGCTGGTGGCTAGGCGTACGGAACCCTCCGACTTAGGACGAACAAGGGTGACGAGCATGGTGTAGACCCCCTTCCCAGACACGTCGTAGTCGCCGCAGTCATGGGCGATATGCATGAGCTCGATGTCCGGGCGATTCTCCGGGAGGGACGCGTTTAGCTGGCGCGGGTCCCTGTTTGAGATGCTGCCGGTGTCATCCAGAAGGCGACTAGGGACGAAGGTCGAGGAGTTCTGGAACGGACGCGAGAAAGCGCCCCCACCCGTTATGATGTATCTGGCAAGCTCCATGACAGCTTTGAGCGGGCTTTCCTCAAGGTGGTGCAGAGAGTCACTCAGCGGAACTTCGAATGCTACTGGGACGCCCATGTGATCGGACTATGCGTGCAATCAGTACAGGATCCTGACGAACAGATGTTTACGAACCAGATGGCTGCCCACAGCTGGCATATCAATGTTCACTGAGACGCCCTTTTCCAGGAGATGCGCCTGTGGACCGATGCCACTGGTGAACGATCAGTAAGATGGCGAAGGCGCTCCGTGTTCCACATACCTCATCATCAGAATCTGTGGGGACCCAATTGCGCCAGCGCACAGGACTACCTCCTTCCGTGCCTTAGCCAGATAACGAAATCCAGCCTTCCTGGAGTTGGTCGCTTCGAAGTACACCCCCGTTGCGCGGATGCTCTCCTCTCCCGGTGCTCGGGCTAGCTCGACCTGTGACACGATGCTGTTTGGGCATATTTTCAGTCGGTCCTGGCGGATACACGTGAGCGCCGGAGGTAGGAAAGCGCGATAGGTGGAGTGTCGGTGATACTCCGAGTCCTGTATGATGTCCACTATGCCCGTGCATGCTGTGGGAGCGTCTGGATCGTTGAGGTCCGGGACGCGTTCGACTCCCAGTAGTTCTATTGCGCGATCAACGCTGCGAAATGTGAGTACATGAGTGCTTCCTTCAACAAGCCGGCGCGTTACTTACTATGCAGTCGTCTTGTACGGGACGTCCGTGAATTGCTGATTTTGCCACATACCTGAAGCAAGAACGTCATCAGTCGAGCATCGTACTGTACTTGTATGGGCGACTCACCATCATGGCCTCTGAGTTGTGCCTCGGGATGGCTCCGAGCATTTTCGGACTTCACGAAGTAAGACTCCAGATCCTCGTAAGCCCAGCCGTCATTTCCGAGAGCCTTCCATTGGTTATAATCTCCGGGAGACCCTATTCATGCGGAAACATCAATAAAATCTGCGAGACAGCCTGGTCGCACAGGAACCCACCTCGTGTATAGAGCATGCCGTTGATCCGCGAACTACCACCGAGAGTTTCTCCCCGTATTATCTCCAGGAAACGGTTGTCGGCGTTCCTCAACGGAAGCGACCACCATCGGGCAGCCAGCGAGTCCCTGGCGAACATGTTCCCTGAGAGCAAGGGCACTCGAGATGACCATGTGTCCGCGACAGGGCCTTGTTCAATCAGCAGCACCGACACGGTTGGATCCTCGCTAAGACGAGAAGCAAGGACGCATCCTGCGGTCCCCCCTATAAGTAATTGTCAGACTATCTCATCGCATGTAAGAGGTAGGAGAATCAAATCACCTCCTACTACTATGTAGTCGTACGTGTATGTGTCCGCAGGTACGCTCCCAGACACAGGAATAGGTGTACCGACGTCCTGGGGTAGCAGCTCGGGCACGCTGGCAGTCATAGATAGCTATGTGATAGAATTCTGGTTGACAATGTCTGAGTACTGTGAGCTGTAGCACAGCGGAAGAGATGCAACGAACTCAAAGCTGGGGCATACAAACCTATGACACGTCCAGAGGTGGGCGAGCGCCTCCGGTGACGTATATTATTCAGACCCCGAAAGGGCGGCGATTGAATGCCATAACAAAATGTTCCGGTATACTGCCAAGCTTCACCTCCTCCATCATAAGTGATACCACTGCAGTCTGCCAAGCTCCTTAGGCAAAGCATGCAGACTGGGACTTGAACTCACCATCTGGGGCTCCGTAAGTACGTTTGAGGAGCATTTTTCGCTCGATGGCGCCGTAGGTTGACTTCTACGTATCAGAGCTGGCGGCTCGCCGGGTATGCTTCTCATCGGAGTCATCATACGCTGGACGCTGCGAAGGCCTTCCGGTGAGTATATGAAGGTCTCGTTAGCGGCGTATCGCTCAGTATGTCTTCTCCGTACTGCATTGAGATGCGACACGCCAAGAACTTACGCCACTTCGAATAACTGGCTGTCCTCGATCAAGAGGTCCATCTTCAGCTGGACAGCTTGTGCGCGTGCTCGTCCATGTACTGCAAGATGTGCCGCTGATTGGCGACTACGCAATAATTGCAAGTGCACCCAATAAGCTGCTGCAGGTGAGAACTGCCTTCACCTACCGATATATAACGGACCTTGCTGACGTTCACCGGTAGTACCGTGCTATCCTGCCACAAGATGTCTACCGGCTCAGCAGTACCAGAGCTATCGCTTCCCCCAGTTCCACCTGCAATACAGGCATTGCTCACTGCCAATGTCAATCTCCTCGTGATTGAGACCGTCTTCCCCACCCTCCTCGTCCCCATCGCCGTGGGACTATTTCTTTTTTCCACTCCAGAGCTCCGACGAAAGCCGGTATTCATCCTCAATATCATTGCAATTGTACTGGGACTGCTCCTCGGTAGTATTGCTGTATATTGTCAGGTGCGCTCATGTTTATATTATCGGCCCCGTTGCTCTAGACTGATACACATAATATTCATAGGCTGGTGCTGCGTCAGGGCGACTCGGGCCCACGGAGTTCATCACCGTGCAGACATGCCTGTACTTCCTCGTACCGATCTGCGTACAGTGTATCCTGTTGGTCAGGATCATCGCCGTCTATCCACCCTACACTCTCTCCTGGACTCGCAGAGTCCTCATTTACGGCACGCTCGGCGCCATCATGGTCGCGCGCATCATAAATGTTTCCTTCTCGCTCCACAAGATCGCTGAAGCTGCTAGGAGACTTCACAACTGGGAGGCTGTTGGACATGTCGCATGGGTCATTCCCAACTCCAAGGTGGAGTGGTTCCTCCAGTTATTCTATGATGTGTAAGCCCCAGAGGATTCGTTTTGTGAAACACTTCGAGCTGATCTGCTGCTTCAGCTTTGCGTCCATGCTCTTCCTACTCCGTCTCCGCCATGGGAATGTGTTCAGAGCCAGAGCGCACACAGAGAACGGTGTTGTGACAACCGGACGGAAATGTCCGTATTCCCATATCCCCTTCCGCCCTTCTGTCGCTAACCTCTTCGATCGAACAGGGTCATATGCGGCTCGCCTTCGCGCCCTCTTCTGGATCGCGCTCTCGAACTTCGTCCTCCCTGTCATTTTCAATGTCGCATTTCTGATCATGGTGTACTCCGGTGTCAACGAAATCCGTGGGGCCGACGTAGTCATGGTGAACCCGTACATGGAGATCGTAGGCGTACTGCTCGCAACCTTGGTGTGCAGCGGAACGCAGTGGGGCGATGTGGCGATTCATCCCGCTCGAGAAGATCCCATATCTCTCGAGAACTGCAACTACCCTACCGATTCTTTGCCTTCTATCAAGTTCGCTTCTTCCAGTGGCCTGGCGTCGCAGGTGCAGCCGGATGTTAGTGGTGGTCGAGCTACTGTATGACCGTTCCTCTACTCTGCAATCATCTGTCTTCAGGTGGCTCGTTGCATCCGTATTATCGAAGTGCATTTACCGACTCGCTGAGGAAATACGAATTGGATCTTTCTGAGTTCTGTCTTATGTTGGCTATCTGGTGCCTCGCGTGTAACGGACAAGCATGTCCACCGGAAAGTTGCTGAAATATACACGGGAAGCTCAAGTTCGGCGGCGAATTTGGACTAGAGCCCAAAGCTCTCGCACTACCCACTCCTTCGCCTAGTGTCAGCCGTGTCAATACTGAGCAGATCGTGTCGTCGATTCACTGCTGCGTACTATGTAGCCCGGCTTCCGACCCCTCCCGCTTTCCGATTAGGGTCCGTCCCAACGGCCGCGGGACGAGACCTACGGCAAGGAAGTTCTTCGGACGCGGTGCTCCAGCAGCTAGCTTGCGATCGTAGCTCATCATGCCCTCAGTCCAGTCGCAGAAAAGATCCGTCCCCGGCGGCGGCTATCGAGAACGCCGTCCAGCCACCGTCCAGGCGTATCTCGTCGGTCGTGTCCTCCAAGTCAGCGCTGGTCGTGCTCGCTAGCACGAGACTGCCGCGGTTCCATGACATCTACAGCGCGGCGATTAAGCCTGTAGATGTTGAGGCCAAGGACGATGTCGATGACGGCCATGGGAACGAGGTATTGTGAGGGGCTTCGGCACTCAGGAGGGCGGTCATTGCGAGATGTTCGTTGAGCAGGATCATCAGCGAGCTGACGAAGCCCGGGAATACCGCTGTCATGCGCAATAATCTGCCAAGGATGTATCGCCGGGTCGTCGTCTCATCGTACACCCAGGATGATTGTCGTGTTCGATACGGGGTCAACGCCCTGATTCAGCACGGTCGCGGCCCCTCTCGCCTGCTAGGCGTCGGACGCTCGGTATAAAACAATACATACACCACAGCAGGTTAACGTACCATGTTTGATATCACACCACCTGCCCCAGCGATGACGCTCGCCGCCCTCGGGTTTTGGAAGATGATCGGGATGCACCGGCCGGAGAATATGAACAGCTGGCTCATGAGCCCGCACTCTTCCGCCGCGGTGAGGTTGTACGTCTTGCGAGCATGTTCAGGGGGACGAAGATGCGCTCCGTCACGAACTCCTGGAAGGTCTTGCTGGTGCATGTGTACATGAACTTATTTCTGAAGCACGACGCGGCCCCAAATCGTCCTACAATCAACTGAGGCCGCTGCCATTGCTCAGCAGATTCCGAACGTTGGTCGTCTGAGACAAGATGTCGTCCTCGAGCTTCCGGACGTCCGGCAGGAGTGCCTCGACTTTGGTGTCGAGTGTGAACTCGGAGACACCGGCAGGAAGCGCGGTGACGTTGCCAACGTTCACGAAGTCGTCCATCGGAATACCTAGCGCGCCCGGAGGGCCGAACGTGCTCGGGATGCGCAGCCAGGTCGTGCAGGGGATTGGGATGAGACTCTGAGGGCAGAGACCGAACGCGTTGGCGCAGAATAAGGCGGGGAGAGCAGGAGAGACCCACTGAGAGCATTCACCTCGAGCCTGGTTCTCGAGCCGTAGAGCCCTGCGTTCATAATTTCTGTCTTCGTTCTGGGCATTTCGTGGAATTGAGCAATGTCATTGTCAGAGAAGTCGAAGTGCAGGTTGAAGTCGATTGAAGCAGGGATACTAGAATTGTAGCCGAGCCATTAGTAATAGTAAGATTAACAGTCACTTGTTACCGCTAGTAAGTAGTGATTTGTTTGCGGCTTGATCGGAATCACTACCCAGCACTCTCAGTACTCTGTAATCAACCACCATCTGCTGGGCTCCTCGACGCTTCTCAGAACGGATCGCTATCTACGCTGGAGTCTACATACGCCTTCCCGTCTTCACCTCACGATTCCTCTGGCCTTTCAGCATATCGACACGTCCAGCGGCATCCGCGACGGTGAAGAAAATCCCAGGAGCGATGGGCGATTGATCTCCTCGAAAGTTTCAGGAGATCCGATGGAGGACGCTGCACCGGTTTGACATGCTGGTATACTAGTACTACATCGACTGAGGGACCGAGGTAAGCAATCGCCATCGCTGGGGATGTCTCGCTTGGCCCGGATGGAATAGCAGGGTTAGCCTGACTACTGCGTGGGGTACTCACGTTGTCTTGGTACTGGCGGCCGTATGTTCCTGTNGGTACTCACGTTGTCTTGGTACTGGCGGCCGTATGTTCCTGTATGTCCAGGGACATCTCGATTGAATCTGCTCAATGCTTTCGACGTGTGTTGTGCCCATGACAAGGTGCATCGTGCTCGCAATCAAACGGAGTCGTTCTCTGAGTATCGTCCTTGCTCTCGTCGATGTTGTTGTGACATTGCTCTGCAGGCTCGCAAAACTTTGTCTGAAGGTCTCTGGCTTGGCTCGGACGTTCTGTACGCTACGCACGACACTGAAACACGGAATGCTTCCGTTGCAGATCTCGCCGGCAAACTATCAAGCTGACCTGCTTCATTCCTCGGAGGGCGGGTCAGTTCTGCATCGAACTCGCCCTTCATCCTTTCCTCAGCTGCGGATGGAGCATGCTTTCTCATCCAAGCACGGCACCAGACCGACGTCACGGAGGCGCATGTCATCACCCTGGTGGCAAGCAAATTGAGGAGACAAGGTACTAGAACGATGCCGCGTCGTCTTCAAGGCTTCAGTATCCTGGGCGCGTAACTACACGGTACGAGGTCCTTACCTTTCATCATCAAATCCTACCTGCACGTCCACACCTGTCGATCAAGCTGCGCTTAGTGGGCGGCATTCGAGCCGATGGAGCCACGTTTTTATGGCCCAGCTCGGCCTCCACGTCCCCCTGACTCCGGTTGCAGGAGTGCACCAGTCCGACATGACTCTCGATTCCCCTGTATAGTCGTAGTGATGAACACAGATATCTTCCCAGTCTGCTGCTCAATCTCTGATCTCGACACGTCTGCGGCGCTGGGAGTCCACGAACGCTCACGCTAAGTGATTCTCTTGCTAATAGCTTTATGACCGGCCTGGCCCCACGCATCTCTCCGTGAAAAGGACATGGTACTATCACGCCAGCGCACCGCTCTCTCTGCCTCAACATCCTCGTCCAGAAACGAGGTCATACATACTAGCGATGTCCCTGTGGTTACTATTCAGCAAGCAGTGCGAATATAATCATGCTCAAGACTTGGCCGACCTCCCTGGTCCTCACATCAAAGGTGACCGCACAAAAGTACGTGGCTCATCGTGTCAGAAGGGTGGGAGCTGATTTCGAACGCTGCGCGTGTAGCAGCAAAATAGGATTCACCACCAGGCCGCAAAGGCGCGAAGGTGTACCTTGCCGCGCGGCGGAACGATGAACGTGCCAAGGCCGGGATAGAACGATCGCACTTCGTCCGGAAAACGGAGAACGGAGAAGTCCAGTGGCTCCAGCTAGAATGTTAGGCAGAGCGCGGAGGACTGGACATGCTTGGTGAGAGTCTGTCTCTTTTCTTCCATCGTCCATTCACTGACGCAATGCCAAGTGAAGAATGCAGGGGTGCAGAAGCAGTCGAGCTCCCATACCCATCCCAGCATGCGTAAGCCATACTACGTCGGTCTTGCGGAATCGAGCATGGTTTCGGACAGATGAACATTGACCCTTTGCAGGCATACGGGATCGGGTGCTGGTCAAGTCCGTCGAAAACTCGCATCCAACCTTGAGTTGGCGACTCCCTTCGTTGACGCTTGAGACGGAGCAGTACCCTCATAACGTCTCGACATCCGCGTAATCATGGTACGCAGCCTGTCATCTGCTTCGGATAGCTTCAGCACCCACTGACTCTCAGAATCAACTAGATGACCTCGAGCTTCATCGACTTCATCTTCCACCTCGCGCATCGCGATGTGTGCTGGCGCGTCATCGCAGACTCGCTACATACGACACGGTGCGTCATTCACGTCTCGTTGCATCACGGCGTCGGACTAACAGCTCGTCACTGCACAGCCGAAGCTCGCGAACGTCCTGTACGACGAGCAGCTACAGAAGGTCCCTGCGTCGTTGCATCCCGACGCTCCCGAGTCCCATAACCGTCCTATCCGGGCATTGCGGGTGGGTGGCTACGGAAGGTACCACCACTACCCGCCGAATACTATCGCCTGGCCTATCCTCCGCCCCATCCTCCTCCTCTTCCTCAATATACTTCCTGAACCCGTCGGAGGGCGCGTACGCTCCTGTCTTCGCGGCAGCGGCACCGGAAGTGTAGGCACGGAGGGGGAAGTGTATGAGCGCGTCCCTGGTGCCTCCCGGGAACATCGCGATTCCTCCGGAGCGGTGGGCTGAGAGCGCAGAACTCGCGGAGGAGCTGTGGGCCACGATGGAGATGGTCCTGAAGGACTTAAGTATAATCTTGACGATCCTGGCATCTACGTGTTGCCGCTGCCTCGATACAGGCTGCCCTGACGAATATCATGGCGCAGACGAATGCAGTATCCCGGGCGCGAGTACACAGATGAGCGGCAGCTGTGACAGAATGACAGTACAAGCGAAGTGCAACATTGAGGCGCCTGGTGCGTGTCGTCGGGCGCGAACTTTGCTAATCGGAGTACGAAAGCTTATTCTTGTTTGTGCTGCGGTAGGTAGGTGAAGATACCTCACAGCCTCTACATCTCTCGCATACTCGTCCATCATCGTACCTAATTCCCTACCGCGCCAGTATGGACGACCCCGAGCCGTCAAGCAGTCCAGTCGATCGTCGCCCAGCGAAACGCGCACGCTCCGAGACAGTGTCGCCGCCGGGTGGTGACATTCCCGCTTCACCATCTTCGGAGCTCGCCATCTCTGCGCCTTCCGATGGCTTCGTCCGTGACCAGGAGTTTTGGTTCGCTGACGGGAGTCTTGTTCTGAACGTACAAGGTACCGCATTCCGGGTGTACAGGGACCTCCTCTCCAAGCAGTCTCCTGTCCTACACGATCTCTTGTCTTCCCTGCACCTCTCCCCGGATGGCAGTTGCGATGGTACCCCAGTCGCTGTTCTCACGGACTCTCCGCATGATTGGCGTCACCTCCTACCCTTGCTGCTGCCTACGAGCACTATGTGAGTAGACGTCTGTTGAGTGAACCTTTCCTCGACTGAATGACATCTACCTACGCAGCATCAGCAGAACTACCTTCAAGCTTCAAGACGACTTCACCATGCTTTCCGCGTGGCTTCGTTTATCCCACACGTACAAGATCGCGAACGTCATGACATTCGCCATCGCGGCTCTCAAGACCGTTTACTCAGACGACTATGATTCCTGGATAGACACAGATCGCTCTGTCTGCGGGTCGTGGGCTCGGCCCGGGGAGAGAAAGGTCATCGAACGCGGGAAGGTCGCTACTAAGCGTTCGAGACTGCTCTCGCAAGCCATCGTTGCGATCAACTTCGCGCGTCTCCTGAATATCCCATCCATCTTACCCGCGGCATTCTACCACTGCGCCTGCCTAGGCGGCGCCATCGTCAAGGGCTACGCGCACGACGACGGCACGACCGAGTATCTCTCCGATGGAGATGTTGCGCGTTGCATCAATGGCATGCAAGATCTCGCCCTTGCCACCGCCGACTACGTCCTTCCTCTCGTCAAACACCTGCCCGAACATCATGGGTGTCAGAAGGGAGGTGCTTGCAGACCTCTCTGGAAGAATTCGGTACTTGATCAGTTGTCGAGCAGCAACTGCCGAGCGGTGCTCGGCAACCTCGCTCTTCGCGGCGTCCTGGAGACATTCCCCGCCCTTAGCGCCTTGTGCGATATCTGCAAGAGAGGAGCGGGAGGTTGTATCGAAGCTAGACGGAAGATTGTATGGCGGGACCTTCCAAAGACGTTCGACATCGTCGATTCTGTAGGGTCCTGGCCTAAGAGTTAGCTGGACGCATGATGTGAGTACTTAGTGCGTCACGCAATTTGAGGCGCGACTGACGAACATGGAAGTGCCCTTTGATGTTGATGTTTGTAGGACATCGCTTGAGGGGAGAACGGTGAGAATGTCGGAATTCCATAGTGGGTAAGCTGAACAAATCGGCGACGGTAAGACTGTAGACAGGGAGGCTCTTGAATGACACTCGAAAACGCGCACTCGCATCCCATTTTCCCGTGATTGTGAACATCGTCTGGTATCCTCAGAAACGTCTGATGCAACCTCTCGACCCTTCTCAATAACTCTGCCTTGCGCTGTCGCCCACCGTCTTCCTCCCCCGATCTCTCTCTAGTAACTTCAACCACAGTGTTCGACTCGTGATCGGTGGTTCGTATCTCCGCTCACGTGCTGTATGACAGTCACATCAGTCTCAGTAGGTGCAGAGGTCACGTATGGACATAGCGTTAGAGTACGAGTCGACTGAATAATTGGTGTCGACGAATTACGTCCGCGGGCAGCATGTGAGCGCGTATCTAGCCCTATCTAGCCGCCGCCTGACAGCAGCGCACCACGGTGATTCTCCTGTCCTGTTTCACATCCGACTGCATCCCCCAGTTCCTGCAGCTCCTTCAGCAACACCGTGTAAGCGTTCTGAACAGCGTCTTGCGTTTGTAATTGTGTGATAGTAACTGGTAGGTTCACCTGCCATTCTCACCGTCGGGATCTCCGAGTCCATCTGACATCACTTGCACACAGGTTTGGACTCAAACCGCGACGCAAGATGTCTGCTCGTTCCGCTAAGCGTATCCGCGTCAAGGAGGAGTCGTCAGATTCCGAGGACGGTCAAACCTTGCCTGGACCTTCCACGGGCTCCGAGGGGTATAACAGAGACCAGGAGTTTTGGTTCGCAGATGGCAATCTCATCCTCGTGGTTCGAAGTACCGCCTTCCGGCTGTACATGGGGCTCCTCTCCGCACAATCATCCGTGCTCTCGCAGCTCTTCTCCGCCGCGCCGATATCCTCCTCCGACGGAACAGAAGGCGCCAAAATCGTTCGCCTACCCGACTCGCCGCATGAATGGCGCTACCTCCTACATAGGTTAATGCCCAAGGGCAGTGGGTGAGTGTTAAGGCCAGTGTATCTTCAGTACTTGCTGAACTGTCTCTCTAGAAGCCACAAGAGTACCTACGATCTTCGAGACGACTTCCCCATGATCTCCGCGCTATTGCGTCTCTCAGACAAGTACAAGATGACCGATGTCACACAATATGCTATTGTAGCCCTGAAGACTCTCTTCCCCGAGAGTTATAACGCTTGGCTAGACCAGAATTACGGTACAGGCCGCGGGATGCCTGCGGCCATGCTCTCGCGAGCTGTAGCTGCTATTCACTTTGCACGCCTTTTCGACATCCCGTCCCTCCTCCCGACCGCATTCTACCGCTGTGCATGCCTCGGCGGCGCCATCGTAAAGGGATACACACACCCCGACGGCACAGTCGAGTATCTCTCCACCGACGATCTCGTGCGGTGCATCAACGGGATGCAATTCCTTACCCCTGCGACCACGGAATATGCCCTTCTCCTTCGTAACTACCTGCCTCACCCTGGCAAGAAGTGCAAGAAAGGCGGGCCGGGCGGGGCCTGCAGGGCCCTCTGGCAGAAGGAGGTGAAGGAGAAGCTGTCGAAGGACTGGCACCGCGGACTCGGCAACCACGCTCTTCGCGGCGTGATCGAGACGTTCCCCGCCCTCAGCGCCCTGTGCGACGACTGCAAGAAGGCGGCTGAAGCTCTTCTCGAGGAGAGGCGCAGGAAGTTGTGGCGGGACCTTCCTAAGATGTTTGATATCAAGACGGACGTCGGACGTTGGCCAGCTCACGCGGTGAGTTTTATGCTCGGAGATATCCATGCTCAACTGAGCGCTTGCGTAGCAGGCTTGACATCGAGAACGAGACCTAGCGAAGAGAGCGCAACAGGTCCTGAGACCATTGACCTGTACGAGACCTGTGTTCGCGAGAATTCATTGTATGTATCTGGTGTTGTGTAGAAGGTCGTGCCACAAATCGAAGGTTCGCGAGAACTCATTGTGTATTCAAATACATGTCGTCCGCGTCTACGAACATGTTGGACTAAGTAGTCCAGGTCCTACTCTCCGAGGTCACCAGCGACCGAGTTGATGAATCCAATCTGCTGTGCGTGGTAGCCATCAGGAATGATCGCAAACGTCTGAGTCGTCGCGTTCGGCACGAAGCTTCCAGTATCAAACTTCAGCAAAACCTGCTGGCTGGGCTGGTATTGAGGCCAGATGGTTTCTGCGAACACGCAGGTCAGCGACATTATCACGAATCCAAGAAATTGGTCCGCAATATTGAGACCCTTGCCATCGTTCGGAGTGAGGCTGACCGCGAACGAGATCCAGTAGTCGACCATCGCCTCGCTGAGGAGGCGTACGGCGTGGTTGGGGCTCGCCAGCTCCATCCGACCGTAGACGTATTGGACATCTATTGCGTGTTCGACTGTCAGCGAGTCGGTGACGGCAAGGATAGATCAGCGATCAGCACTTGTACATGAAGTTCGAAGAGACCCAGACTCAACGCACCTCCTTTGCTAGGCGCAGTGACCGCATCTTGGTCCGTAAAGTGGTATCCGTATGTTTGGACTCCCGCGTTACTCGCAGCCCGGATCCACTGGCGGCGCGGACTTTGGAACCACGCGTCTCCAAGGTAAGCAGCTTCGCGCTTGTACTGGCTGCTGAACTCGAAGGTCTCGTGGCCAGTGCCGAAGGGAGATCCGAGCGCGGGGTTGTCGGGGCAGAGCTGCATGAGGCTCGCGACGTCCTTCTGTAAGCTCGCGGGTGGGTCTGTAAACGGATGGGTAAGGACTTTGATGAACTCGATGATTGGGTCGTCCGTCGAGATCGAGGTCGGCGTGAAGTCGGTGCCTAGGACTCGGAGTCAGCTCATATATACTTGATATAAAGGGGACAAATCGGATAACCTTCGTCCAATACCGTCTCGGCAATGAACGGAATATTGGAGAACTTCCCGGCTGCGAGCAGATTGGATGACAGGTCGGGGATGAGGCCGTCCGGACCGTCGAATACAGGCACAAACAAGAAAGGCTCAGGGAATGACGCTGTCGTCTCTTCCCATGCGGTCAGAAGTTCTGATGTGTTGGCGCTCTGCATGCATGAAAACGTGTCGCCTTCGGTTGCGTTGGCGCACGCGGGGACCTCCAAGACATACTTATCCCAGACGAGGTCACGGAGAGACGCGTTGAAGGAGGGAAGAGTGCCAGCAAAACCGGATTCGAATATCTGTGTCACGATATATGTGAGAGGAGGTCGAAAGGAGCACTGATGCTAATCTACCGACGCTCAAACGAAGTTCTCAAGACCAGAGTTGAGGTAGAGATCCGCGATGGAGATTGCTCCTGCACTCTGTACGAAGATAGTCACCTACATCACTATCAGCCCGCGTTGCTGGCGCACGAGCATGGACGTACCTTGTCCGGGTCACCACCAAACGCGTTGATGTGGTTTCTCACCCATTGCAAGCCGATGAGCTGGTCCTTGAGCCCAAGGTTGACGGCGTTGCGCGTGTCGGCCTCCGTGCCTTGAGGGAATCCAAACGGTCCCACGTGGTAGTTGATGCTGACATATATGCCAGGTGTTCCCTGTGTAAAGCAGAGTCAGTGACCGTGCTGCAGCGCTATGTGGCTGATCAGACTCACTCGTAGACTGTGAACGCCGTCGCTGCCAGATAGCAGCAGACCGACAAAGCGCTCGGCAGGATGGCGCCGCACTGCACGAGTCCTGCCAGGTTGACGACTCCAATGGCGAAGGCTTTGGTATCGTTTGGGTACAGCCCCATCCCTTGGCCACTTGATTGGGGTTTTTCTTGAACCACCACCTCCTGGCTTCGAAGTCGATGGGGAGGCACGTCCTCAAATAGGCGAGCGAATGGTCGAACAGCGTGTCGATCTGGTACATGTGCCCCAGTCGGACGTAGGCCGAGATCGCGTGAGACGTGAGAGAGTCTGCATCAAGCTGTAGAAAGCTATCAAGGATGACAATCAACGACTACTTGAGTGTCAAGGAAACACTGACGGCGGCGACACTCACCTGGCGCTCTTCGTCGGGAATAGAGCTCGAAGAATGTGCCGAAGGTCTTCGGGGCTATCCTCTAGGTAAATCAATGAGATATCCCAAGGAGCAACATGAGATAGAGAGGAAGTAGGTTGTGGAAGAGAGAACATGTCCGCGAAGACCGAGGAGTGGTCAGCAAGGACCCCCTTGTAGACACGAAACTACACATTGCGCGTCACTAGGACGATCGTTCCGTCCTCGTACCAGAACTCTTCGTCGTGGATGCCCTCCGTCGCGTAGACGCGTGCCTTCTTGACCTTCCCCTGAGCAGAGCCAATCACGTCTTCTCGCGGACGACTGCGACGGCTCGGACATGCTGTCTACGATCCGAATTATTTGGAAGTATTGTTCTAGATGAGCAGCTCCTTCCCTGTGAAGAAAAGCTTTCAGCGACTGCGGTCCGTGTGGTCATACCGGTCGGCCAGAGAGCGATGGATTGGGCTGGCAGTCCACTTGGCTGCTTCCAAGCCAGGCTGGCGCTTCAAGGTGTGGTAAAGTCAGACGCGTGACGTAACGCGTTCTTCCCACGCAGTCCTATTCGTGTCTCCTCCCATGTCGACTGTTTTTCCGACCGTTACCCACATTTCTCCATACCGATAGTTGTTCACTCGCCCAGCATTTGCTTTGACTATGCCAGGATTATACCCACATAATGAACGAGTCAGCGCGGGTGAGAAGCTATCGTTTGATCTCATCTCGACTCAAAAAAGTCAATCTCATCTCACGATTGCAGTATGTCTCGCAGCAACGCCATCAATATGAACTTCTATGCCATGCGGAATGGCTCTTATTGCCATGAGCAAGCATGATACTGCATCTTACAGGGCTCGTCTTGGGACCCCGAACCATCCGGATGCGAGACGGCCGGACAGGCATGCATACCGCCCTGGTATCAGCGCTCAGCTCAAAGCCAGACTCTCAATCCCAATGTGCTCGACGATACTATGCTGCGGGGATGATTGCATCACGCTCTTTACGCGACGCCGATATTCCCCTTCTCCCACAGCACAGGGCTCTGCACGACGTGGCGATGCGCGGTGATGGACAATGTGGAGACGACCACCGCAAATCCTCGACGCCGGCTCAATCGAGATTCGTTGGTCACCGCGACTCGTTCTACCCGTGTTTGCTTCTACGGACATGTCATATCGATGGAGTTGAGGTGGGCGGTCTTCCTGTGTTGTGGACCTTGATCGTGTGAACCTTCGAGATCAGGCTTGAGGGTTGTCGCAGTTACGAAGGTGCCTGATTGTAACCACTATAAATCTCTTCGCGCGGAGGTTACTCCACTGAGCCTAACCTCGAGCCCGTCCACAGAGCAGTCCTCTTGTCCCGCACTCAATCGACCCAAGCCATGTCAGACCTCGTCGGGACATACGAGGCCGCGTGAGTACTTTCAGGGCCTTCTGTATCCGACAGGCTGCTAATTTCGTCTCAGGTTCACTGCAAACTTCTGCGGCGTTGCTGTCGTCAGTGAGTTTCGCTCGTGTCGCTGGACCATATCGAGCGGCGTCACACTGCTGAATATTTTTTATAGCGGTCCTGGTCTTTGACTGGATCATCTCATCGGGCACCGAGGTCAATCTCGTCTGGAGAGCCCCAAAGACGAGTGCCTCTCTGCTCTACATCTTCAATCGCTACTGCATCATGCTGGCGTGGTTTGTCGGTATTGTCACGATCCAGCCAGTATCGGATCTGGTACGTGTGTCGTCCTATCGTCGACGACCATTCGGCTAACAGGGATACTCTAGAGGTGGACAGGCCCTTCATCTAGCGAATCGCGTCATGGTGGCTGACGAACCGACAGCTGCAGAGGCTTGTACTGGTCCGAAGTGGCCCTCGAGAACTTGGCGATGCTCGGTCCAGCGCGTGAGTACTCCCTCTTCCCTTCCAAGCGAGTTCATCTCACCACGGGCTGCAGTGTTCTCGTCATTACGTGTCTATGCGCTCTCTGGACAGCACAGGGTGCTGACGGGACTCACTCTCTGCCTGGCGCTCATGCCCTTCTTCGTTAACGTCGTGAGCAAATTGAGCCTCACATGAAGATGCCCTCTGATGTGCAACTGGCAGAGCACCAATTACCAGTCGCATCCCGTCAACCTCGACGCTCCGTACAATTGCTATCTGGATTCGACAACCTCGCCGACCATGGCTCTTGCGTGAGTCCTTAGCCTTGTCTTGCGATATGCGGTGGTTGTTCATTGAACCTTCGAATTGTTTGATAGACGTAAGCCCACAAGTCTATAAAGCACTGTTTGCGATACTGACTAGAAGACAGTGACGTTCCTGTCCCGCTCCTCATCCACCCAAGCGGACCTCATCGCCATCGCCGTAACATGGTGGACCACGTATCGGTCGAGTAGACTCGCTGCCGACACCCTACAGGGGCCAACCTTCCACCAGATCGTGCTGTACAATGGTCAGTGTTCAGCTTCTTTCAGTGGTCAGAAAGGTGACTCAAATACCGTCTGACAGGAAGCATCTACTTCGTGTAAGCCTGGAGACTTTCGCATCGCGGAATCTTACATGCTTACCCAGCTGAGCAGAGTGCTTGCGACACTGAACATCCTGCATATCGTGCTGACGGCACTCTCCGTAAGTCCGATTCACGACGTACTGGTGGTACATACCTCCGCACTTGCTTATACGGTCCTCGCAGTTCAAGCTCCCCTCCGGCTCGGAGAGCTACATGATCAACTTCATCGACCCGTGAGCAGATCTCCTCCTCTCGTTTCGGGCCCGCACCTCGCTGATACTTACTGCGATACATCACTTCCGGTCGCGAAGCATCGCCTCCATCCTGGTCTGTCGCTTCCTCCTCAGCCTCCAAGAAGCAAAGCGGAACACTCGCCCCGCCTCCGACGCTACACCCTCGTTCGTAACGCCTGAGTTCGCGGGGTCCGCGTCGCAGCTCCCGTCGTTCGTCTCGCCGCTCGGCGGGCTCGTCCATGCGAGCTTCAGCTTCAGCTCGAGCGATAGCTTTCTAAGGTCGGGTTTGGACTTTGAGGGGGACACGGCGAGCGAGATCGAGAGTCGAGGGAGCGACAGCACGGCGATTGTGAGCGGGGCAGGAAACAAGGGGAGCGTTTCGAGCATGGAAGGCTCGGTGGCGGAGGCACCTGTTGTACGATGTTGACTGTAGTCGGTACGAAGAATGTGTACAACAGTGCGAACCTCAACTACGTAGACTTGCGATAAGTGGTGCTTGCAGTACATGTGAGATACGAAGAGCGAAGGAAAGAGGGAGAGCAGAAACGATTGTGATATAACGCAACGCGGTGGGGAGAAGGAATGAACGAAGGTGACGACTTCCGAGCATGGGAAGAGTTACAACAGGACTGACTGTACACGTATCAGCAAGCACACATCACAGCACAACTGCGCAACTCGGTGAGCGACGCCTTCCCATCCAAGAATGACACCGCGACGTACCGAGTATTATACAGAGTGTTACAAGGTCTAGCACTTCTATGCTCAGACAGTCCGAGAAACGTCAAGCTTTGCCCCAATCAGGCTCTGCACGGAGACGAGTCAGACACATCAAGGAAACGCGGGGTATGAGGAGCACATGCCGTCGGTGATCCGTTCTATAGTGACCATGATCCCCGGTCCCAGATCACGCGCGCGTGGCGAGAAGTGGCCGAAGCTGGACATATGGGACATCTCCACGTCACTGCCGTATGTCGAGTGGTAGTACGACGCGGACGAACGCCTCGGGTTGAGAACGAGCCGCGATCCCTGCGAAATCAGTCAGCGTCAGTAAACGGATTGCGCAGGAGAGGGAAGTACGCAGGCGTACCGCGAAGGACATGACGACCAGGAGCCATCTATGTAGCCCGCTTAGTGCCTGAAAATAACAGAGCGCAGTGGAGACGCACGTACGTGTAACATATTCCGGTCAGCGTTGAGTGGACGTACTTGTACAGCATCATGTTCACGAGCATCACCAGAAAGATGAGCGTGTACGCCCACGTCCCGTCCGTGACGAACTGCTGCATGATGGGGCCCTTGCCCCATCCCTGCTTGACGGCGTCGAAGAACTTGACGATGGTGAGCACGAAGAGGACCGTCTCGAACGCGAGGGAGATCATCCTGGAGGGTCATGAACGTCAGCAGCGGCTAGAGGCAAGCAGATCACCAGCGACGCACCAGTAGTACTGGAAAACAGACGGGCTGGAGGTGACGTAGCACTCGTCGTTGTATGTCAGGCGCGGGGTGACCACGACGAGGATGTAGCAGAGGGAGGTGAGTTCCGCGAGAAAGAGTGAACCGAGTAAGAGCAGAAGATATCGATTTCTACTGTAGAGGGCGTACACTGCCTCGGAGACTTCAGTCAGCTTTCGCAGCGCAACGGAGAGGTCGTCCACTGACCGCGAGTGACGAGGATCACGTCTACGGTGGTGACGATCACTTGCAAGAGCACGCCCTGCACTACTTGCCAGGTAGCGCACTGGCTGGACGTGAAAGCGAGGCCGGTAGTGCCGTTCACATTGATGGCAAGAAGAGCGCTGGAGAACTGCGGTCAGCGACGTAGCGTTTGGACGGGAAGGGAACACCTATGTACAGCTGGAACAGCCACGGAAGGTACCGGGCGATGTAGTACAGAATTTTGGCAGGTGTCCAACCACGTCGCCTGCACAAGTTGATGAGCACGAGGAAGCAGAGAATCCTATGGCATATGTACTCACCTC
>WJSG01020983.1:0-16489 GCA_016618145.1 Sanghuangporus lonicericola
TTGATCATGTTCCCTACAAGGTGGTGCCATTGTAAGCGGCCCTCTCTTTGCAGATGTAGAGTACGTATCGCTTATGACTATGTCCGAAGTGTACACATGGCCTTCCATAACGCCGGGATCAAGAACTACGAAGACATCAACTCGCCCGAGATACCCGCCGCAGGTTCCGGAGCCTTCGACATCATCGAGGACGGCAGCTATCACCGAGACTCTGTCGACCGCGCGTTCCTGCCCGGCGCTCTAACCCATCAACGTCGTGCTCGTCTCAAAATTTGCACCAACACACTTGTCACTAAGATCGCGGTATCCTCCGTGGACAGTCGCCGCCGGGCGACTGGCGTGTTCTTTGAGGCGTTCGTTCCCAGGAAGGCCGGCATACATTACTACGCCAGAGCGCGTAGGGAGGTGATTTTGTGCGCTGGCGCACTCGGGTCACCGCAGCTGCTCATGCTCAGGTATACCTTCGCGCATGGCATCATCGATTCCTTGTTGACAACGGCATGAGTAGTGGAATTGGTCCAGAAGATCATCTCCGCAACAAAGGCATCACTCCTGTGCACGACCTCCCTGCGGTGGGTAACTATCTGGTATGTTTTTTCCGCATCTTACATACCGAGTTGTGTTTTGACCTCATTGTATAGCAAGACCATATCGGCGTTCCCCTGACATTCCAGGTACCTATCACCGACTCCCTTCACGAGCTCGAAGTCAGTCCTTTGAAGGCTGGCGCCGAGCTCGTGAAGTACGTCTTCACCGGCCGCGGCATGTTCTCGCTCCCGTTCCAGGCCTCGTGCACGGTGGTTCCATCACGTCTGCTTGACGCGGACGGCTCATTCTCGTCGAAGGACCCTAAGGAGCTGGATGCTTCCATTGCGGAGAACAGGCCGGATATCGAGCTCATGCATCTGACCAGTAACTCCATCGACTATGATATCCCGGGCAAGGGTCTCTTCACATTACTCGTGGCCCATATCCGCCCAAAGTCCTATGGCTCCGTCCGACTCGCCACAGGCAATCCGCGCGAGCGGCCAGCAGTCGACCTTGGGTTCTTCTCGAACCCGGACGACTACGTCGCACTTCGCAAAGGACTGCGCCTTGGCCTTCGCGTTGCCGCGGATGTGCAGAAGCAAGGATACCCGCTCGAGGACCTCATCGTACCAGAAGGGAAAAGCGACGAAGACCTCGACGCGTTCATTCGCTCCAACGTTCGCACAGTCTTCCACTACACCTCGACTTGTCGAATGGGCCAGCAGCCGCATGGAGAACGCCCGAGTGTCGTCGACGCTGAGTTGCGTGTTCACGGTGTGGACGGTCTGCGCGTGTGCGACGCGTCTATCTTCCCAGAGATTCTGGGGGCGCATACGATGGCTCCGGTGGTGATGGTAGCAGAGAAGTGTGCGGACATGATTAAAAAGGACTGCGTACGATGACTGGTTCCCTATTGAATCATGCTCTGTTCAACAGGTACTCAACTATTGCATCTATGATATTGTTGGTTCGGATGATTCAGATGAACGCTTCAGCCTGCAGCCTCCATAGTCTTGCGTATTCCCCGTCGGCCTTGAGCAATGCGTCATGCGTTCCTGACTCACGGATGCCCGAGTCATCCATGTACCTACAGAAAGTTCATTTCGGCTGAGAGTGATACTCAATTTCGTACGGCAGTTACTCACATGATCAAGTCCGCGTGTCTAGTGAGGTTACCGAAGCGGTGCGACGAGAATACCATCGTCTTGTTGCCCCGAAGCTCCCGGAGACGTTCAAAGAGGTCTGCATAGTCAAAGTCAGCATTAGGAGCGCAGTCGGGGAAGAGCTCTTGTTCCTTACCATGCTCTGCAGCCGGATCGAGCGCGGCACTGGGCTCGTCGAACAAGAGCAAGCCGACCTTCGAGTCTTCCTGCACGACGGACCGCATGAACGTCCGGGCCACTGCCAGTCGCTGCATCTGCCCCCCGCTCAGCTCAGTTGAGTCAGATGCCTTTACCCCAGCAGCCTCTTGCAGCGCCTTGTAGTCGACCTTGCGACCGGTGAACGTGGTCTGCCCTTCAGCTGCACCCGAATACTCGACGCATACCGCTGGCTTCAGGTATGTGTTATAGCCATCTGGGAGTTTATCCACCACAGTATCCGCGCCTGCGAGCTTGGCCGCGAGGAGGACGCGATCGTCGTCCTGAGATGTGGCGGGGTCACCCATAGCGATGTTGTCGCGGATCTATTATAATATCAGATCTCTGTGAAAGGCAATTGAGGGCATATATGTCGCGCACCGAGAGCGGAAAGATGGTATAGTCCTGGAACAGAACTGACATCGCTTGACGAAGGTCGTGTAGTTTGATAGTGCGGATGTCGTGCCCTCCGAGGAGAATTTCACCTTCATTCGGGTCGTACAGGCGGGAAACAAGTTTTAGTATGGTGCTCTTGCCGGAGCCGTTCGCGCCGACAATAACCTAGTAGCGCTTCAAATCAGTACATTCGAGGATGCATAGTCAAAGTCAAAGACGTACGCAGAGCTGGCCCGGGCAGATACTGAACGAGATATTCCGCAGAGCGTATCTATCTGTTCCTGGGTATTTGAACGAGACGTTCCTGCAGTGTACAGTCAGCCACGCTCGAATATAACGTTGTGGACAACGCGAAGTAGCCCTTGCCTGAACTCGAGAGCCACGCCATGTCGAATTTTGGACGCCTCTTCAGGGAATGGAACCTTCCCGTCTGGGATCTCGTTCGCAATTTCCACCACCGCGTACATTCGCTTCACAGCGTTGAGTCTGGACTCGATGCTCCATGTTCGATTGACGATCACACGGAAGGACCACGCAAATTCTCTGGCAGCGTCTTGAACCAGACTGAGAGAAGCGAGGGAGAGCGGGATGCTCATAGGGGATTGCGCCGCTCGCAGGATGAAGACGAACTACGCAACGTCAGTCGAACAGTAACGTAGCATGAACGCGCACGAGATACACACCTGAGGGAGCTGAAGAAGCGGTTGGTTGAAGACTGACCAGATGCTCGCTAATGGCCACCGTATCTCGTACTCCAGGTCTTTCCATTCTGCATCGTCGTCTCCAACGCGTTCCGCTGCCTTTTTGTATTCTGAGGGAAGCACCATCAGACTGGATCATAATGAATGAACACGTACTCACCGGAAGTCGCGTGGTCCGCAAGGTTCCCAGCGACGAACTCCTTGCGGTACATATTCTGCGCAACGACTTCCTTCCAGCCACGCATACGCATGTAGTCTGCATCGACATTCTTCGCAAGCCAGACTACGAGCCTCGCATTAGTATACTCAACACGAGTGCTCTGCCAGAGACATACCGCGCACGGGCCGGAAGATAGGCAGTCGTGCCGCATGTACCAGGCCCTCAGAAGCCAGAGTCAGCACAACAAGAAGCGGACCATCTCGCTGCCCTCGTAGAATCTGAACCAACACGAGGGCCTGCGCAACAAGCCTCATGAAGATACTGACGAGCTCCGCGACAAGCTCGAGCGTGCACCAGATGACGGATTGTCCCCAATAAGTGTCCGCGATATCGTTCAGCTGGCGCTTCACGTCGCTCTTTGTGAACGTGGGGTGGTCCAAACGAGCGTGGGCGTGAAAGCAGTGGAGGGCCCACCAGCGACGTATGCGAGCGTTGAGCGGGGTGCTGACGTTGCGTTGGATGCGTTCCAGGAAGAATTTGGCGACGGTACACGCGACTTGGCCGGTTGCAATGAAGATGAGCCGCTGCTTGTCGACCGTGCGGGTTTCGATCGCGGCTTGTGTCTGCCAGCACGACATGAGTGGCAATCTCATAAAGCAAAGCCGTGTGTAAGAAAGGCTCACGATCGACAGGAACTGGCCCTGGAACCTACAAGGCATCCCATCAGCCTCTGTCCTACACGTCACTAAACCTCGCCACAACACATACCAGATGGAGACCGCGGGTACAATGGCTTCCCCGAGCCGCGTAGCCGCGTATAGGAGTACAAGCGGGGTGCAGCCCGGTACACTTAGCACATCCTTGAACATTCGGGCAAGGTACGGCAGGCACTCGACGAGCTCATAGAGTTTCTGTAGAAGTGGCGTTAGCGCGAAGCGTACGCCGTCGACCTCGATCTCCTCGAAAAAGTCCCAGAGGCCGATGCGAGACTGCTTGATCTCCGTCTTCGGCTGTTTCATCCCCGCCTTCTTGCCTAAGAGCGTGCTGTGCATATTGTCCAAACGGGCGTTGCTGTCGGAGTCCATCGTGTCCAGAGCGTTGTGTTTGGCCTCAGTCTCGGGCGAAAATCTTTATAGGAATGCATTCGGCCAGGGTCATCATAAAACGCGCCGACGCTGACGCTGTGATACTCGTCTCCGACCTGTATCTCTTGCCAACATTGGGCTAGGGTGGTCCTCGAGGATATTTTCCGGGGAACAAGGCGCTAACAAGTATTTGCGCGCCGACCTGACGGTGGTGATCTCGCTCTGCGTGCTACACTTGACGGGTCAACTGGACGTGTATGCTGCACGATCGCATTTCATCAGAAAATGCGATGCGCAGAATGATGAGTCAAAATAATCATACCTGTACAGCGAGGGTGCGTCCACGGCTACATCTTCCACATTCTTCAAGAAGGCCCATGACAGACGCTATAGAACGCCAATAGAACGCTGTGGCGAACAGTCGGGAGCCCGATACAAAGCATCGTCTCATCGTTGCACTCTCTCAGAGTCCTCTCTCGGCGTATATATGTTGACGAGGACAAGCTGCTTCGACGCGTACACCTGAAGGGCCGCCCTCATCAGTACTGGCGAGGAGAGGAATGATGATCCGTACTTCATAACAGACGTCCCTCACACTCTGTCAAGATGCTCTCATCGAACCTGTCTCGTTCGCACACCCCGACCGACCTGCACTTGCCGGAGAAGACACAGTGGCGAACACAGCTGCTTGTGCATCGTCCCGGGCATCGTTCCTCCATCACCACACACAGTTCCAGCACCATATCGCTCCACTCTGCACTTTTTAAGGACCCACTACAGACCCCGAAATCAATCGACGGAGACCTCCACCGCATCAGGGTGCTCCTCGCATACCGGGTCCGCGAGGATCCACGGTCACACGGGGGCTGACCTGTGAGACAAACACAGACATGTACCCGCCTTTTCGCCTATCCGGAGTGCGAGAGCCAGCAGACGTAATCGACGTCCGTTGGTATGAGCTGTGTGTGGTGGCAGATGACGAGCACGCCACGGGCGGGACGCTACAGAGAGGAACAAGTGCGCAGTGCAGAGGAACGTGCGGACGAGCCAGCCAAGCAGGTGAATCTGCCGCACGCGCGAGTTGGCCTGTAAGGGCGCCGAACAGCATGAGAGAGGACTCGAAGCTGAGGCATATGAGGAGGCACATGGCGTTCGACACATACTAGGAGGGAGCGTAGTGGAGTTGTGCGCGTCGTGATGCAACTGGGGACCCCTTTAACTGAGACGTTCTTCGCAAGACACGACATCACAATGCATATGGAATGGTGTATGCCCGTATTGTCATGAAGAGAGGGGGCATGAACGACAGCATGCGAAGGTGTCACGTACTTTTGTGATGCAGTCCTCCAGCTCCAGCCCCCTGATCACCATTGATAGGTCCCGGGCCCCCAGTTCGATCCCCACAATTACTCGGCACCGTCTCGTCTACGCCTCCTACAAGCTGAGTGATATCGCAATGAGATGACTTGTAGCTTCTTCTCCGTTTTCTCAGCACAATTGGAGTTAATTGCAAGGAACCATAAGATGTAACCTCCAATTGAGTAGAGCTACGTTCGACGTATGTACAGGGCTATTACGAAACCGTGAATCAGCCGTGGGATGGGGGTGCAACTTCATCATACTTACATACGGCCCTGGGTTGCTCTGCTCGCACGTTGACTAGCTGCTGTCATAATCTCAACAATTCACCAGAGAAGTGACAACAAGCCCAGGAGAGCAGTGTAATATGTCGGATTTTGTCGCCGTGCCAGCGTCATCGCCGTTGTGGTCGACATCGTCCAGCTGCAGGTTAAGCGTCTAACTTACCCGATATAGAATCCCTCTGAATTCCCACGCCACAATTGCGAGTCGTTAACGTCCGAGCTCTGAGGTTCACCATTGCGACACATTCAGCCGGTTTCTTCACAACTCAGTAAGTCCTTTGATACATCACCGGTGTACCCAGTCGTTGATAGTTGGATCTACTAAGTAGCTTCACGATGACTGAAGTACCAAACTCTGAGGTACCACGAAAGCGCACTCGGATAGATCTCGCTACACCCTCCTCTGACAAGCATGCCTATGCTGCTGCGCAACAAGACGAAGGATTCTGGGAGGAGGACTGCAAAATCGTGCTTATTGCTTGAAACGTCAAATTTCGCGTGTATCGAGGCCTACGGTCTCAATACTCCCCTCTCTTTATGGAGGCCCTGTCTCTGCCGCAGCCAGCAAGCACCACCACGCCATGTCCTATCATCACTTTCCATGACAGTCCCCAGGACTGTAGACACCTTCTGCGGTTGTAACTGCCGAGGAAGCTGCACAAGTATGTGTGCCCTTTTCATCCGCGTATACGCAGGGGACGGTCGCTCACCATCTGCTGCAGGTTCACTCCCAGCTATCCGTCCTTCGACATGATCTCGGCCGACGTCAGGCTCGCACACAAATATCAAATGGGCGAGCTTTTCCAGCAATGGATGGGGTACCTGAAGGGCTACTTCCCGTAAGTACTAGCGAGGTAGTTTATGGATTGTATACATCCACAGGAAGCCACCGAATGACGAGAACACAATATTATTCCCGAGACGAACCGTTACTTTCCGCCTATAGTCGTGCCCTTCAACATGTCCGCACACCTCTCCGCCACCATCACGGCCGGTGCCATTATATGGGAGGCGATGATCTCCGGGAACACCGCAGTATCGCAGACTCGAAGACCACGGACGCCGTGCACCTTCAGCTCGGTATCGACAACGCTCGGACGCTCTCCGTGCGTCTCCTGTCCCATCCTGCACGTAGAGGTATAGTGAAAGCACGTGCGGAGGTTTGAACGAATGAATCTATTGACGTCCTCATCGCTGGTGCCATCGGGAACGTTCAGCTCCGATAGAGGGTAGCCTTGTTTGCGCACCTCCTCCCCAATGCGCAGGGCAAACCGCACGCCCTTACGAAGGGGAGCGTAGTCGGCGGGGTCGGAGAGGAAGCCTAGATCAACATCTGGACGAGCACGAGGATTGATAGTGGCTAGTCGTACGGAACCCTCCGACTTAGGACGGATGAGCGTGACGAGCATGGTGTAGACCCCCTTTCCGGACACGTCGTAGTCGCCGCAGTCGTGGGCGATATGCATGAGCTCGATGTCCGGGCGGTTCTCCGGGAGGGACGCGTCCAGCTGGCGCGGGTCCTTGTTCGAGATGCTGCCGGTGTCATCCAGAAGGCGACTAGGGACGAAGGTCGAGGAGTTCTGGAACGGACGCGAGAAAGCGCCCCCACCCGTTATAATGTATCTGGCAAGCTCTATGACAGCTTTGAGCGGGCTTTCTTCGAGGTGGTGCAGAGAGTCGCTCAGCGGAACTTCGAATGCTACTGGGACGCCCATGTGATCGGACTGTGCATGCAATCAGTACAGGATCCTGACGAACAGATGTTTACGAACCAGATGGCTGCCCACAGCTGGCATATCAATGTTCACTGAGACGCCCTTTTCCAGGAGATGCGCCTGTGGACCGATGCCACTGGTGAACAATCAGTAAGATGGCGAAGGCGCTCCGTGTTCCACATACCTCATCATCAGAATCTGTGGGGACCCAATTGCGCCAGCGCACAGGACTACCTCCTTCCGTGCCTTAGCCAGATAACGAGATCCAGCCTTCCTGGAGTTGGTCGCTTCGAAGTACACCCCCGTTGCGCGGATGCTCTCCGCTCCCGGTGCTCGGGCTAGCTCGACCTGTGACACGATGCTGTTTGGGCATATTTTCAGTCGGTCCTGGCGAATACACGTGAGCACCGGAGGTAGGAAAGCGCGATAGGTGGAGTGTCGGTGATACTCCGAGTCCTGTATGATGTCTACTATGCCCGTGCATGCTGTGGGAGCGTCTGGATCGTTGAGGTCCGGGACGCGTTCGACTCCCAGTAGTTCTATTGCGCGATCAACGCTGCGAGATGTGAGTACATGAGTACTTCCTTCAACGAGCCGGCGCGGTACTTACTATGCAGTCGTCTTGTACGGGACGTCCGTGAATTGCTGATTTTGCCACATACCTGAAGCAAGAACGTCATCAGTCGAGCATTGTACTGTACTTGTATGGGCGACTCACCAGCATGACCTCTGAGTTGTGCCTCGGGATGGCTCCGAGCATTTTCGGACTTCACGAAGTAAGACTCCAGATCCTCGTAAGCCCAGCCGTCATTTCCGAGAGCCTTCCATTGGTTATAATCTCCGGGAGACCCTATTCATGCGGAAACATCAATGAAATCTGCGAGACAGCCTGGTCGCACAGGAACCCACCTCGTGTATAGAGCATGCCGTTGATCCGCGAACTACCACCGAGAGCTTCTCCTCGGATTATCTCCAGGAAGCGGTTGTCGGCTTTCCTCAACGGAAGTGACCACCATCGGGCAGCCAGCGAGTCTCTGGCGAACATGTTCCCTGAGAGCAAGGGCACTCGAGATGACCATGTGTCCGCGACGGGGCCTTGTTCAATCAACAGCACGGACACAGTCGGATCCTCTGTGAGACGGGAGGCAAGGACGCATCCTGCCGTCCCTCCTGTCGATGGTCATCAGTCTATGTATCCCATCGCAAGTCAGAGGTAGGGAAGTTATACTCACCTCCTACTATAATGTAGTCGTACGTGTATGTATCCGCAGGGATGCTTCCAGACACAGGAATAGGTGTACCGACATCTTGGGGTAGCAGCTCGGGCACGCTCGCCGTCATGGATAGCTATGTGGCTGGTTGATGATTTTTGAGTGAGTGCAGTGAGTTGTGGCGTAGCTGAAGAGATGTGACAAACTTAAAGCCTATGACAAGGTCTGGAGTCGGCGCCTCCGGTGACGTTATAAGTAAGTAGTTCAGACCCCGAAAGGTCGGAGATCACATGTCGTGATATTCACCACAAACCGTTCTTATGCCGCTAATTTCCTCGCCGGTGATACTTGGTACTTAGTATACTGCCAAGTGCCAGCCGACTTCCTCGAGCACACCATGCAGCTTGGGACGTGAAGCTGAAGCGTGGCCATGTACTCGCCACCCGGGGCTCCGTGAGTACGTTCAAAGCCCATCTTCCGCTCGTCGGCATAGGCATCAGGTTGACATCTATCAGCGGCTCGCCGGGTATGCTTCTCATCATATCCTAATGCTACGAAGGCCTTCTGGTGACCAAATGAAAGCCCGTGAGCGGCGTCTCACTCAATATGTCTTCTCCTCCCTGAAATCACGGACTGAATGGGACACACCAAGGTCTTACACCACTGATCTCGACTGCTGTCCTCGATCAAGGAGTCCATCTTCAAGTTCACAGGTCGGGAGCGCTCTCGTCCACATATCGGAAGATGTTCCACTGACGGGTGGACTCGCTATCAATGCGAGAAAGCTCAGGAATCTGCAGGAGGTGAGCACTGCATTCACGTAGCCACTATATAGCGGTCCTTGCTAACGTTCACTGCTACCGTGTCATCCTCGTACAAGATGTCTTCCGATCCAGAAGTGCCAGAGCTATCGCTTCCCCCGGTTCCGGCCGCAATACAGGCCCTGCTCACTGCCAACGTCAATCTACTCGTGATCGAGACCGTCTTTCCCACCCTCCTCGTCCCCATTGCCGCGGGACTATTTCTTTTCTCCACTCCAGAGCTCCGAAGGAAGCCAGTGTTCATTCTCAATATTGTTGCTATTGTACTGGGGCTGCTACTTGGCAGTATCGCGGTTTACTGTCAGGTGCGCGCATGCTTGATTTCTCGGCTCCGTGGCTCCAGACTGATACACCTCATATTATAGGCTGGTGCTGCGTCGGGGCGGCTCGCACCCACGGAGTTCATCACCGTGCAGACATGCCTCTACTTCCTCATACCCAGTGACTTCAGTTGAGCCGTATTATTTGGGCCCCTTAGTTAAGGTGGTTCGCGTATTATTTGGGCCCTTAGCTAAGGGGGCGCCCCCAGATATCTCCGCAAATATCTGCTCGCCAATATTTGGCACGTCATCACCCTTCGTAGATAGTTCAAATAGTTCCCAGATATCATACCAATAGTGCTGTTATTCCGGCGCCTCTCCCTCGAATATTTGGCGAATAATCTGAGGGTACCCCAAGGATTAGGAAAAAGAGCATCTGCAGGAGTCGAACCCAAGACCAGATCAGAGAGAGCAAGCAGAATTACTGACTGCACCAAACCACCTTGCTAGGAGACTTAGCGGTAGTGTATTAGTCCTGTTAGCTCGCGCCCTCAACGTCCCATCCTCCCCACCGGGCTCGGGCCACGGTGGTTAACTCTCATTGTAGAACACGTCCCCGAATGCCATGTTTCTCAGCCTGTTCACTGTACGAAGGCCCTGGCTCGCTTTGTCTCTCGAAGCCGCCACAATGCGCCGCTCTGGCACACGGTATGTAGGCAGCTCACCGGTCCCGCGTACTGACCACCGTACCATTCTTCACAGTCCAACCGGTCATCTCCTGGATGCCATCGTCGCAGAGCACACGCACGACACGCCCATGCAGCTCCGCCGTCGCTGTCCCCGTGCTCAAACGAAGACCTTCTTCGGCGCTCGACACGTGTGTCCAATAGCCGGGGCCCCTCCTCTCCTCCTCCCATCGCCCTGCCTCTCCTGCTCCCGTTTCTCTCCATCGCTTCGCTCCCCTTACTTCCTCGCAACCTCTTCTCTCTCCCGTTGGCCTGCGTGGGGCGACTGCCAACCGCCTGCGTGCCAACCGCCTGCGTGTGTCGCATCGCGGCAGCCGCTCCTCTCCTCCTCCCTTCGCCCTGCCTCTCCTCTCCCGTCGCTCTCCCTCACTTGCCTCGGCGCGCTCGCTCAATCCCAATTCCCCCTCCCGTTGGTGTGCGTGGTGCGACCGCCAGGTCTCAACCGGCCTGCGTGTCTCGCATACCGGGGCCCCCCCTCTCCTCCTCTGCTCGCCCTGCCTCTGCTCCTGCCGTGGCCCTGCCTCGTTTCGCTGGACTCCATCCCTCCCTCCTTCAGCATCGTACCGCCTGTGACCGTGCGCGCCGCGCCCGCCATCTCTGAAACCGACCACTCCTGCTCCTCGTCTCCTACACCGCCAGCTCATCACCCCCCCACTCTCCCCCCTCTTGGCCACCCTCTGCACGTCGATCCCGGCCCAGCCACGTGTCTGCCTGCTCTCCGTTCCTACAGGNCCCCCCTCTTGGCCACCCTCTGCACGTCGATCCCGGCCCAGCCACGTGTCTGCCTGCTCTCCGTTCCTACAGGGTCTGCATAAGCTCGGCCCTGCCGCGATTTGCCTCTTCAGTGTCCCCAGGTGAGTACCCCCCCTTCTGTGTCTCGTACGCCATCTCGTCCACGTCTCACTCCCGCCTTCTCCCTCATCGCAAACACGACCTCTCTCCACGACGTCCTTCCTGTTCCCTTTCACCGGGTCTCCACCGCCACGCGAACCGCATTCTTCTCCCCTTTGCTCCTCGCTAGACCGTCACTTCGCGTTTGCACGGCCTCGCCATGGCCACCAGAGCTTTGAATGTACGTCATCCATTGTTACTATTGCCGCCAAACACCGCTCACGTTTCAACAGACCTTCACATCGTTATTGGGGAGCGGCGGCCAGCGGCCAGCACAGCTAGCGTGGGCCGATCTTCTGCACGTCCGTAATCAACGCTTCTTTTTCCCTCTTGCGCTTAGGGCGTAGCACGGGTCGGGTACGGGTACTCCAAGGATCACCCGTACCCGTACCCGCACGGGTGTCCTACCCGCAGACTACGGGTCGGGTGGGCGACGGGTACGGGTATCCGCGGGTAACCCGAGGGTAGGGTAGGTGGTGATAACGATAGAGCACGGGGAACATTGACTGTGAGTAGACAAAATATATCGCGGCGTACCTGTGTAGTTCGTGGCCCAATGGATCCGTCTCCTGGACGGGTTATGCCGTGAGGGGTATCGCAGCCATTCAGAAGGTCTAATAATTCATACAATATGCGCTATTGGTCGTTGAAAGACTCGGACGGGCCCGGGAGAAGTTCATCCCACTTGTCCTCGAAGTCGCCGTCTAGGTCCCCTTCAAGCTCTGGAAGTTGAGCCACGGCTTCCAAATCGTCCTTGTGAACCAGCTCTAGCAAGCTCCACTGCCCAAGGCAAAGCACCGCGCGCGTTGTTGCAGGACTGAGGGCACTGCGGACATGGCTCAGGAGGAGTCGTCCCCGGCTGAATACCCGTTCAACCTCGACCGAAGTCGCTGTAGTTGCGAGTCAGCATATGTAGAGTTCAGAACAAATCGACAGGAAATGACGCACGAGGTATAGCATGGTAGTCGAGGGCCATCTGCGAGAGGCGAGGGTAGAGCTTCTTCGACTCATTCCAGTGGGCAATGGGGTCCTTGACGTCTTCGATATCAGCCTTCAGGTACCTGTCAAGTTCGTCTAAAGGCTCCTTAGAGCGTGTGGGAATTGCGGCTTGCATGTCGTCGAGATGGTCGAAGATGTTATCGACATGCTAGAAGGTATTGCATTCGGTGTTTGAGTCAATGCGCGACTCAACTTTGCTAACTTGAAGTCATACCTTGCTACCTGAGCTTGCATCGTCCTCGGCTTGCCTGTCGCCTGCATTGGAAGCCTCGGACTCGGATTCGTCGTCCTCACCATCGAGCTTGGCATAGCGAGCGTTGAACTCATCACGCACGAGCTTCTTAGCGGCCTCGATGTAAGGACGCGAATAATTGAGGGTCTTCTTGAAGTACGACGTCTTGTACTTAGGGTGAAGGACTGCAGCGAATGCGAAAGTCACTATTAATACACGCTCAGAGCAGACTCGTTTGACTCACTCATGGCAATGCGGTAGGTCGAAGACATGTCGGTCAGGTTGTAGTAGCGGAGGAGCGTCTTCCGGGCAAATTTGAACGCAACTCGGATGGCGGTGTTGTACTTCTCATCCGGTTGCGAGAAGGTCTTCTGAATGTACTCCATGACGGGGAGGACACTCGCGATGGTAGCGTCATGGCGAGAGAAGAAAAGCGTCGCATGCTTGAGGATCTACGGGAGGCATAAGTGGTCGCACAACAATTTCCACGTCTGTCGACAAGGCTGCGGATGTGACATACCTCGAGCGCGTCCCGGAGTTGCTTCGCTATCTCCCACTCCTCCGCATCCAACTCGAGCTCACGCAGACCGTTCTCCGCATCATTACACATTCTCTTGATTGCTTTGGCATATTCGACTGCCATCTTGATCATGTCGTAAGTCGAGTTCCACCGTGTGCGTACATCTCGGGGTATCATGCGCTCAGGAAGGCCAAGTTCCTTACAGATATCCCTCCAAGCTGGGGCCAGTTTCGTCGTCGAGTTGACAATCTTGAAGGCCAACTTCCGGAGCTGCCGCGGATGTTGTGAGACGGTTGGAGGCATAGATGAGAAAGATAGGGACGCACCTTGGCGACGACGGCTTGAACAGGTCTGATACTCGCCTCGAAGTCCTTCAGCTCTTCCACTGACAAGTCCGCAAGCTCATCTACCCATCCTTCTTCGTTGTCGTCACCCTCAGCTCCAAGATTCTTGTAGGTTTCCAACCGTGCAAGCAGCTCTTCCCTGTCCAACCCGGTGCACAGGTCACGGAACCGCCTGTTCTCCTTGGCCTTTTTTGCATCCTTCTCGGCGCTGTCCGCGGTCTCAAACTTCTCCTTGACATCGAACAGACGGGTGAAGGTCTTGGCGACAAGGTTGACGACATGATCAAAGCATCGCACCCGGTACGACATGCCCTCGAAATCGGTGAGATCGAACTCCATGTTGTCGATCATGGTGTCATTGTTTGACGCATTATCGCACGTTACAGCAAGGATCTGTATGAAAGAACGGTACATTTCAGAGTATCCAATGACATAGCTCACGAACTCACCTTGTCTTTGATCCCAAAGTCCTCCAACACGGAAACGAATGCGCTTGCCAAGTTAGCGCCGGTATGTGACTGTCGAGAGAGTCAGAGAAGTGTCATGACTCGACGAACATCAGTACCATATGCATACCTCTGCAACCTCCAAGATATCAAGCAACATCTCATACTTCTTACCATCCTTGGCGAAGTGGACAGTAACCGCCATGTACGCCCGGTGATTAGGCGACGTCCAGGCGTCTGTAGCGAAGCTCAATCGCCCGCGGTGTTTCTGTTCATTGCCGTAAGTCTGCCATGTGAATCGACGCCAGCAGAGTGAGCACTTACCTGCAGCATATCTGCTACCCGCCCCTTTGTGCGCTCATAGATGGCCTTCACGTCGCGTGATACAGTGGTCGGGGAAGGTAACTTGTATCCTGGACGGCCCGAGATCATGAGGACCTTGAAACCGCGATCATTCACGATCTTGAACGGCCGTATGTTTTCGCACACCCAACGAACGATCCATACCCTGATTGGCAACGCTGTCAGTCCATCAACAAAGGGAGACCTATGCCGACTCAGATACGTACCTCGTCTCCATTCGCGTTAGTGTTTGCTGTTGATATGTCACTATATGATCACCTTTCTGACTGCAGAAGTACTCCGTGAGCTTCCCGGTCTTGAGGAAGCCCTTCGCTGCCTTGCGGGACTCGTGAAGGTTCTTGGTCTTCTCGAGTCTGCTCACAACATCCTTGCCCCAACAGCCCTTGGCATGCGAACGCAGGTTGCTGGTCGAACCACGGTCTTTTGTCTCAAGGAAGCGATTGACCGAGTGGTTGCACCGGGAACAGGTGAAGATGTGACAGCGATCGCCGTCTACGATCGCCGCCTTTACGTCTGCGCGGTACAGCCCATATATAGGTGCAGTCCAGTTCTTTCGGAGACGGTCTGGTATTACCACAGTTCACTGACCCGCGTATTGCTAGCTTGAATAGTACACCTATATACGCACCTAGTTCCTGCTGGAGAGTCTCCAGTGGAGGCGCGATCCCCGGAGCAGACTCGCCATTCTCCTCCGGAGAGTCTGCGCTATCCTTCCCTCTCCCGGTGCCCTTCTCTTTGCCCGGCCCCTTCCCCTTAGCAGCGCCGTTCCTGCCCTTTTCTGCGACGTACGTGAGCCTGCGGATACTTTGACTCGGAAGCATCGTCTCGGCTACTCACCGACAAGCACAATGCTCTCCTCGCCAGAGGACCCGCTGTCCTCGGTGCTTCGGGTGCTCCCTGAATCGTGCCCGCAAGTGAGACGACTGCAGTCCCTTCCGTCATGACTCATTTGTGTCACTGGTGAGCACATACCTTTCAGTACTCTTCTTGGCTTCTTGCTTGATGCAACCGCTGATTCGGAGTACTCAGAAGCTTTTCGCTTTCTAGCCGGAGGCTTCTTGCTTGAAGGTCCAGTCGCCATTGTTGGGTCGCAGCGCAGACTCAGCGGCGCCGGGCCGACGAAGCTAGAAGTGAGACGAGCCAGAGAAAGATCGAGCAGAGTTCTGCAAAGGCGTGTACGGGTATTTTTCCTGATTATATAATACATCGTGTGATTCCCATATACAGCAGCGCTTGCGCGCCCGCCTGGCGTTGAGTATGGCTTGCGGGTACTCACGCACGGGTACGGGTATCTTGCGGGTCCCCTCCCTGCCACCCGTACCCGTACCCGCACGGGTACAAACCCGTACCCGCTGCGGGTTTACCCGACCCGTGCTACGCCCTACTTGCGCTTACCCCTGATCCAGGGAATGTCGCGTGCTGGCTTCACCGTGCGGCGCTGCCGTGGCACTCGCCGTCGTTTTTGCCCTCCCAACAACATAACCCATGGCGCGCTCACGCTCAGGGAGCCCCCCTCCGGCTTCCTTGACCGCCGCGCCCAGGCCAAGTACGTTCCACCGTCGTTCCTCCTGCCTCGCTTTCACTCATTGTTCGAGATAGACTCAAGCGCAAGTTCCACGCTGTTGGTCTCGACTATCGTTTCTTTGCCAACCGCATCTGAAACATGTATACCGCACCTTTCTTGTTGTCTCCTGGAATGTCGTAGCCAGCCCTCCTGTACCCCATAGCAGCGTGCACATACTATATGGGTGTTTATCTTGGATCCACTTCGTTAGCGATGCGAATGCCACTGGATCCTACAGCTCGCCAGCTCAATTCAGCCAAGCCATTACTGACGACTTCGACACGTGCGACAAACACTCGAGATGGTGTGCGGTTAGCATGTCAGACTGTGCCGCCCACCCGCACTTAATGGTGCTGGTGTAGGTCCAGCCAATCAACTCATTACAGTGTCCAAACACGTGTTTGAGGGTGACGCGACGGTGCCCGACTCTGGTCTCCGGGCGGAAATTCTCAGGGATCCCGTATAGGTAACTGCGCCAAAACTGGCTGCTCACGGCTGTTGCGCGA
>WJSG01020998.1:0-10944 GCA_016618145.1 Sanghuangporus lonicericola
TTCGTACCAAGCTTACTACTGGAACAATGCTGATACGTGTTGACGTTGATCTTCATTCTGGAACGACAGTCCCTCCCACCGACATGCCTACCTTTCGCCTAGCAATGAACGTATAAAGCCCCGCTTGAGGCTGGCACTTGTACTTCAAGTTCTCCAGTCATCGAAGAACTTCACGGGTCGCATTCGCAGCCATACCTGGCCATCGTTGATTTCAGCTAGTTGTCGAACAGGACGTGTGCGCGCTGTGTTGTGTATACGACAATACAACAATACATGACACCCTCTTCGACAACTAAAAACGCTACAACCTTCGGGGACACGAAAACAGAAAAGAAACCGAGCAAACTCGCACAGCCCGAAAGCGATGTACGAGGGTAAGGAGCGACGAGGCCCTGCGAGGGATCCGAGTGAGAAGGGACCAGAAAAGCAGTACGGTTAGTAAACGTGGAGGCAGGTAGTGCAAATGGGAGACGTACGAAGGGAGCTGGAGGGTGGATGACAGGATGACGGATGACGGATGACGGATGACCGGTGATGGATGTGGGATGACGACGATATACTCCGCCTACTGGACGAGGATGCCACCGTACTTCTTCTCATCGCGGTACTGGGGCTGTGGCTGATCGAGCGTGTTCCAGCGGGCGTTGAGCGACGCAAGGAGCGAGTTGGCGTACACTGCAGGAGACGGCGACGGTGGAGTCAGCACTGCTGTCCGATTGGTCATCCGTGAGAGAATGGCGGAACTCACGCTTGGTCTGTACGACGAAGAGGCCCAGGAAGACGACGCTGTCCCGCTGAAGGGTGAACTATTGCAGAGAGAGGGAGACGCGGGGGCTAAATCAGCCATATTCCTTCTCTGATGGCAAGGAAAGACATACAACGATCACACAGAGCAAAGCCGCAATGCTGAAGAGGAGGTAGGTCAGCGAAGATGAGGAAGACATGCCATCAGAAATTTACCCAGTGAGAGCCCCGGTGTTCGCAGCCTTCGTGGCAAAGCTAGGAACGATGCTATCCAGATGCCTACGTTCACGGTCAATCTCGACTGCTTNTTCGCAGCCTTCGTGGCAAAGCTAGGAACGATGCTATCCAGATGCCTACGTTCACGGTCAATCTCGACTGCTTCCACAAAAGAGAATGGGGCTCACTGATCAACCTGGGACCTCTTGGAAGTCTGGAGGTACATCATAAGCATGAACGCGAAGATCAGATCCATTATTGCGGCGAAAGCGAGGCCGCCTCCGAGCAAGGTCTGCAGATTATCCCTCAGATCCACAAGATGTTGGCACGCAACACATGTCCATAGACGTACCAGAGGCGGGTGGGCAATGTCGGGCAGGAACCTCTCGGGATCGTAGCTGAGAATCGTAGACTCTACAAACACTCTAATCAGGCGCCATGGGGAGGATCGGTTTCCGGATTGACCCACCAATTCCAAAGCCTACATTACAAACGCAGTCAGCATGGTCACAGTTACACGCGCTAAGTTTACAACTGACCCAAGCGAGTCAGAGCGATACCGCCCTGTTCAGACCACTGTCAGCAAGTGTCGGCGACGGATGAATGGTTGGGCGCACAATGACAGAACTCCAGATCGTTGACCCTTCACTGACTATAGAAGTATAGAGTGAGTCTCAACAGATTTTGACAGAGCGACGATGTCCACGCACCGATCCAGACTCGCCACGTGAAGTATCTGTTAGTACATTGTCAGCGAAGGCTTGGATAAACCTGATGACGAGCGACCTTACCCTTGAGCACACAGCCCAACCACGACCTATGAGATAGAGGTCAGAAAAATGGCTGACACGAGGACGAAGAGACATACACTAGCCGCAACGGCGAGCTGGACGACGGGAAACGAGGATGATGAGCTGTGAGCAGGGCATGTAGCGTGTTGCTGACTTACTCGGACACCCCTGCATACCGCCGGGTGAGCCATGGAAACAAAGCAGAGGTTCAGGCATGCTCACCAGTTGACAGAGACGAAGTGCTGGAAGTCACCGAAGCCATAGATGAGGTAGTCGTACATGAACTGCATGCAGAACGCGGTGTGCAGGGTCTCAAAGATGCTAGGAGTGGCGATGAGGGACATGTTGATGACGATGAAGCCGACGACCTACCAGAGGCCGAATACCTGTGACATTAGTTGGTCAGTAGAAGCGAACGGACGCATGTCAAGGGCACGCACGAGCAGCTTCGTGCGATTGCTGTCCTTGGTGTACTGGTGGTAGATGAACGCCTGCAGGATAGTCACCCCGTACAAGCTAGAACACTGTAGTCAGAAAATGCACGCGTCTTTCGGGTCACGCTACGACCACTCACATGCATGCACACATCACCGCGAGCAGGAGGCCGCCTGAAACCCCGAGGGGCTCAATCCCCGGGAGGTCCGTCGCAAGAGGCAGCTGTGGAGAACCGGGAAAGCTGGCGGTGCTCATGATGATGGGGAGGGTCGGGAGGGCAGGTGGTGCGCGGAGGCCAGGGCATGGGGATATTTGTGTCCGCTCTGCGCCAAAAGCGAGCGTTCTGAGAAGCAGGAAGCCAGAAGCGGATGCAGCGCCCTTGATTCGGATGTTGAGCGAGACGCGCGGATATGAGTGACATGAGGATGGGGATGGCCATCCGCGCAGCGTTGTGTGTCCAACGATATCCGTGGGCGCATCTGAATCTGATGTCGCACAACGGGTGCTGATATCTAAATCATGGCGGCAGATGCGCCCTGAAGGTCTTGTCTCTGCGTCTTGATCTTTTCTGGAGGTACACAAGGCAAGTTGATGTGCTCGAGGAGTAAGAAGCCCCAGTGGAGTCTCAGACTGGCAGGACAAGGCTGGCAGGACAGCGCGTCCGCGGCACTTCGCACGCATTCTTATAGACGCCATGGGCGCTCCACCCCGATGTTTGCGAGCGAGAAGAGGTGCAGGAGTACTTTCACAGGATAGCATAAATACAAGAAAGCCATGGTCAGTTACACTGATGCCCTTCGTCGGTATCTTACTCTACAACTGCGCCAGAATGCAGTCAGCTCCACAATGACAGCCAGTTCCGTTGGGATGCACAAACCCTATGGGGCCTACTTGCCAGCCTGTCGCTCTATATCCGCATGTATATCCTCCACCGAGAGATCTCTAACGAGCTGAGACTTTCCCGAAATCTCCAGGACCATCGATTCAGTCGTCGTGGTTGGGTCAATCTGCCGCATCGGAGAGTCGTCCATGGGACCGTTAACTCCTGAGAATACGACGGGGGCTTAACGACTTACCGAATGCTGAACGCGCACGCGTTGAGGACTCATAACTATGGCAGAATCAAGCTGGGTCTCCGGCGACATGCTGAACCCAAAAGGTGTCGATTCCATGATGGGACCGGAGCACTTCGCTGCGAGGGACTTGCGGGAGTTCAGGCTGTGTACAGAGAGGGATGACGCGTTGTGACGAATAGTTGTGAGGTTCAACGCAGGGTTACTCACGCCGCCATGAGGGTGTTAGCGTACACTGTCAGCAGAGAAGAGGATCAGCTTGGATGTATACTTCGCAGCACATGGAGCGTACTCTTCGTGCCCGGTATGCCGACCCCGACGTATATCAAGTCTCCGGGACGAATGAATGCCTACATAAACTATCAATGATGACGGCGATGCATGGTCTGAGTGGAATGCACACAAATAGTAGCGAGAGCAAGTTAAAAATGCTAGGTAACCGGAGCATCATCAGTTGCCCAGACGCATGAACAAGAACGTCGAAAAAGCGTACCCTGTCAGCAAACCTACAAATCCCAGGTCAGCACAGCCAAAACACGTGAGCGAAAGGTAGATCGACTCGCCTGTGTTGATAGCGTACATGATCATGACGTCGAGCATTGAATCCGTCCTGCGACACGGTACTCCACTCAGCGGTAGTGCGACGCAGCCCTTCAGGATCACGCTCACCTCTTCACCCCAGTCCGACTACGGCGCAAAACGTGAATCAAGACGACAGTGAGCAATATGTCCGCAGTGACGGCCATTGTTGAGCCGGTAGACACAAGCCACTAGAGCAGCGTCAAGCGGGACGTGCAGCAGAGAGCGAGTAGAGGTACACACGGTGTCATGCTTGAAGGCCTGGAACGACGGAAGGATGAAGCTGCAGACAGCCAGCCCAATATTGTGAGCTTTGGACGTCTTCCTGAAGCACATTGCGAACTCACGCTTCGGCGGTGGCGGCTGGGTAAGCACCAGATCAGTACATGCTTGTGCATGTCGATCGTGATCGTGAGAAACGTACCACCGAAGAATCCTGGTTCATGACGGAGATTCGATTTGAGTATCTGGTATAGCACGCATCAAGGGCAGCTTCTGACTTGCCTAGTTCCAGAACGCAGAGAAGTGCCTAGGCATCGGTACGTCAGGTGGACTTCGTTGCGTAGATAGACACCGGGACTTACAGCCGCTGCAACGACTATCCTGTACCGAGGACCCACTGTTGTCGTATGTCAGCCCTGGATCTTCGCCCTGCCAACACGTAACGGTGGAACATGATACGCACTGATGTATACTCTACGAGCAAAGAAACTATAAGGGCGCTGTTTAATTCAAGCGTCGTACGTTCGCTGGGTAGAAGGTCGTACCTCTGACTTGCAGTCATGACGAATCCCTACATTCTGGTCAAATTGGACCGCAATAAGAGAAGGGGCGCAAAAAGCTCACGGCGACGAGAGGCATGGCCTGCCCTCAGGGGTAAGAACGTGAGCGATTGATACAATTGTTTGGGTATGGCTTACGTTGATCGACCTGGTGTGAACATTAGCTCGCGTCGAGAGAGTGCTTGACTGGAGGAGACAGCTTACCAAGTGCCCCGAAGGAGATGCCGAGGATTGAAGTAATTCGTAACGAGGTAGAAGTAACTAGGCGAGATCAATTAGATTCCGCCATTTATTGGGACAGTGGGAAGATCTCCTACCAGGTGTGCATGGTCATAACCGAGGTGAGGGTTTCCAGAACTCTGTAGGATGTCCGTATTCTCAGATTTCGCATGTCATAGATTGGCGGGACTCTTCTCACAAGACAAAAGTGACCTGTGCGTGAACGCTTCAGTCCAATTCGCTACCAAGCAGAGTGCATAACACTTACAAGACTCTTCAGAATCCTCGAGTCCCCGGGGTACATGCGAAAGTATCGATATGATTGATGCAGCGTGAGGCCATAGAGACTAACATGGACTCGTCAGCGCGTCGTACAGCCAACAAGGACATATAAGACGACTAAGAATCATCGAGAACTCACATAAGAGCAACGAACGTCCCAAGTAAGACCGCTCCGAACGTGTTGTCCAACGCCGGCACACTGGGCAGCAACGAGAGAGGGTTGAGCGAAGCCGTTGTGGCCAAGGCGTTTGGTGGCGCTGCCATACAGTCTGTGGTCAGTACTCGCGGGTACGTGGTACACCGCGTGAGTGGGACAGTAGCAGATATACCCGCAACCTTAGAAGCTCTGACAGGAGACGCCAGAGAGGCGGTGCGCGCTTGCAGGTCCTCTCACGACCACCCACAGTGTTCGGCCGTGACGAGAGGTCGAGATATCCATCTATTCGGGCGGCACGGAGACGACTGGGATGTGTCACTGAAGGCTAACAACGCCAGAGCAGACCCGCCCAGATCTCGGAGGCATTCGTGGTGTGCTCTCAGAGTGCACTGGTAAAGGAAGCCTCCCAGCGCCGAGGAAGCATCACAAGTCTGATATGTATGTGGAATGGATTGGGTTAGACACAGGATGAAGAGCTCCCTGGATGAAACTGAATAAGGAGCGGATAGGGACGCACCATCTACGATATCAATTGAGCTGATCTCAGCGGGAGAATTGAACTCGAGCGAGCCGCCCGGCGGCATATTCTCAACCAGTTCTCTTGGAAGACATCACGGAGCTCCTTTCCACAAGTTTCCAGGCCCGATGTCTCGGATGGACCTCGCTGTCATAGTCATACCGTACCGGAACATGAGCTATATGCCGTNCATTCTCAACCAGTTCTCTTGGAAGACAACATCACGGAGCTCCTTTCCACAAGTTTCCAGGCCCGATGTCTCGGATGGACCTCGCTGTCATAGTCATACCGTACCGGAACATGAGCTATATGCCGTGAGGCCGTCTAGCAAGCACTCTACCATTCCGCACTATGTCCCAGCATACTGAACGCACTGCAACCAATGGGTCAGTAGGATTACTTATTATCAGCGGTGTGACGGAGCGTACAGTGTCCAGAAGTGCGGGAGGAGTGATAGTGCTCATGCGAGTTCCTGGTGGTTCCGATGCGGACTTACCATGTCTCCGCTGTACTAGTTGCACGGCCGTGGAACAGTCAATGACCAGATGCGGTCATGGACGAAATTGAGTAGAGCGCGACGTGGACAGGCGCTTGAGGTCAGACAATACGAGCTCCGCGGGCCGAGATGCCGCTCTTCTCAAGTACTTACTAAGTTACTTCGACTTTCAGTCTATGCTTGGTCTATGCGGTACTTTACCTCCGCTGGCAATTATACTTCTTACGCCCTCGAGTGCCGTCTCTTGACCCATCCTTCACCCGTCTCTACCACTTCGCATCCTCAGTTGTACTTGCAACGTCAACATGCGCGTTGAAGAAGGATTTCAGCAGGTGTAAAAATTCGGCCCATGCGATGCATGGCCACGCTAACTCGGACCATTCCCCAGAAGCCGTACGTGGTTGAGCATCCATACTGCTCTGACCCTGTTCTTCGGGGCTTGCTAGAGAGGATCCTTCCGTCGTAGTAAGTTCATGCTTGCCTCAGTCAAGTGTTTATCGTTCAACGTGATCGAACCTCCATACAGCATCAACAACGAATTAGCTGTCGACTTGACTCGTCTCGGGAACGTCCTCTCTCAAGGTGAGAACGATGTGGTCATGTTCTCCCTATTGTCTTGATGCACCTCCAGAGATTCGTCCTTTGGCGCCTTTGGTGCACCCCGCGACGCTCAACCAGTATAACGAGTTCGGTCAGCGCGTCGACCACTTGCATACCTCCGAGGGTTGGCGCCAATTGGAGAAGTTCGCGGTGAAAGAAGGATATGCCGCCATTGCCTATGAGCGCAAATACGGAGAGTATAGCCGCATATTTCAGTTCACGCGTACTATGGTGATGACAGGGGATTGTCATGCGGTGAGTATCTATCATCTTGAATGGCGCCTGCTCCGAGCTCATCGGCTTATGCTGAGATTATGTGCCCCATGGGAATGACCGACGGCGCCGCGAGGTGTAGTTGCGACTATTCGTCGTCTGTGTACGTATCGCTCACAGGCCGTTGATAGTGATTGAGCTGTTTGGAACCGCGTCCATGAAGAAAGAACTGCTCCCGCGTTTCCTCAGTCGTGATCCCGAAACTGCGTTCCTGTCAGGTCAATGGATGACCGAGCGCCCTGGAGGATCGGACATATCGCTCACCGAGACCTACGCCACTCCCACATCGCAAGTCAGTAGCGACCTCGGTACGCCATATATCCTCAACGGGTTCAAGTGGTTCTCCAGCGCTGCCGAGGGGAACATTGCTGTGGCGCTTGCTCGCACCGGTGACATCTCCCAAGGCTCGCGCAGTCTCTCACTCTTCCTTGTCCCGCTCCGCATGGGTCCGTACACCTCGCCATTATCCAACGGTGTGATAATTCACCGGCTCAAAAACAAGGTCGGCACTCACGGAGTCCCCACCGCGGAGCTGGAGCTGCGCGGAACACGCGCGTGGCTCGTCGGGCCCGTCAACGGGGGCGTGAAGTGCATCGCGATGATGCTCAACATCACCCGCATCCATTCCGCGGTCCACTCCGTCGGCTCTCTTCAGCGGTGTCTCTCTATCGCTCGTGCGTATGCCAAAGTACGGGCTACTCAAGGCGGGACCGCACTCCTAAAGGATGTGCCGCTTCACGTCGCTGGGCTCGCGAACATTGCGTTGTTGTATCGTGCGCTAGCGCATGTCACCTTCGGAGCTATTGCGCTCCTGGGGAAGAGCGAGTGCCGAAAGGCTAGCGTGGAGGAGGAAGCACGGCTGCGGCTCCTGACTCCGACCATCAAAGGGTACGCTGCGGAGTGGGCGACGAGCGGGATGGAGCAGGCTATGGGTGCACTAGGAGGCCTCGGTTACATGGAGGAGACCGGGATCGGACGGTACGTCACACGAACAGAAGGGTTTGAGCTTCAGCTTACAACGTTGTGCAGGCTCATTCGCGATGCCATGGTCGAGAAGATCTGGGAAGGCACAATCAACGTGTGCGGGTTAGATCTGACTCGCGCGGTCACGAAGGATCCCAAGGCAGTCGACCACTACATGTCGGTACGTACTTTCTCACTGCGACACTCATGAAAGCACAGGCTCATAACAGGATTTTAGTGGGCACGCGGTATCATTGCTTCAGCGCCGCGTCAGCTTAGATATGAGAAGGCGATCGAGATGCTCTCATCGGCTCTCGACAAGCTCCCGACCTTTTTCAAAGAGGGTGCCACGAACCCACTTCTTCCTTGCGTCGTACTCAACTACTTCGCTCTCATCTCGTGCGGCTTATATCTTCTCGAGCATGCCAGTTGGTCGTACGCGACTCGCAAGGCGTCAGGCGAGCTCGACGCGGAGGCCTTCCGTCGATGGGTGGAGTTTGGAGATCTCGAGAAGGTGGAGGGACAAATTGAGGACGCGCGTACTGACGGGAGGGGCAAATTAGAGATGGATCTCGAGCTTGTGTATGGTCCGGGTGAATTGTCCGCTAAGTTGTAACATCAGTTACCTCGATTCCATGCAATATATGTCTACTCGAGAATTGAAGGAACTAGCAACCAAAGTTGACATTGCGAGCGAAACCGTAAAGTATACATTGGCCATCGTCTCAAGCGACCTGAGAGTAGAGAGTAGAAACTTGCGACTCGATGGCCGGGCCCACAGTCGAGCCGCGTCCAGCGAAGTGACCGGACGAAGCACAACTCGACTCTGAGCAGGAAGATGTGATACGTACTGGTCGCAGCTCGCAACGGCCGTCGAGCGGTGGAACAAAGATATCATCGACTACCTTCAATCATCCCTTCAATCATCAATTTCTACGAGCACAATCGAAAATCTTGAGTCTCTCGCAGGAGAGAACGCCTGGACGTGCTCGACGCCCCCGTACAGCACACCCACCCGCATCGTGGAGAGGAGCTGAAAACGTGCGTGAGTATCATGCGGCTACGAGATCGTAAGAGTCCGTACGTTATGTGCCGCGTTCGAATACACTCCACCGCAGAAGGCAGCGGTGGCATCCTTGCAGGTATGAGAGAAAATGAGTGATCGTCCGGGGTGTTCGTCAAGGAAGTGCTCGACGTCGTGAATGAAGCCCGAGACGATCAAAAGTGGACGCTCCTTTGCGTCTCTCTGGACTTTGCGTCCGCAGCGTAAAGTGGTCCTCAGTCAACCAAAGACACGTAACTCATCTCATGTACTCACAGGTCTCCCAGCTCACTACTGGCAGATCTTCCGCTTGCGCCGGCCACTATATCTCGTCCTGGACCTTCTGTAGCGTTTTGAGCTTCATTTTGAGCTCTGCTTTGTCGAATGTGTTCTGGGGGAAGACGCGCAGATGCGACGCGACGCGAAGTGCAGCACATGGGGCAATGAACCACTTCGTGGGGTNCAGGTCTCCCAGCTCACTACTGGCAGATCTTCCGCTTGCGCCGGCCACTATATCTCGTCCTGGACCTTCTGTAGCGTTTTGAGCTTCACTTTGAGCTCTGCTTTGTCGAATGTGTTCTGGGGGAAGACGCGCAGATGCGACGCGACGCGAAGTGCAGCACATGGGGCAATGAACCACTTCGTGGGGTCGAACTGATACCACTTGACCGCGTTGCGGTAGTCCATTGGGAACTGGNTCGAACTGATACCACTTGACCGCGTTGCGGTAGTCCATTGGGAACTGGTGATGGAAGTTATGGTATCCCTCACCCATACTCAGGAGCGCTGAACAAGAAATTGAGCAGGACGCCGGTGACTCGTGCGCGCGAGGCGACGGCGTGCTCTACATACCGGATATAAAATGGTCCCGCGGCGACTTCTTGTCATCGAAGGGAGTTTCGCCCAAATAGTGCGCGACAGAGTTGATACAAAACGTGGACTATGCAAAGCAGAGTCAGGTGCAGTTCAAGGCGCAGAGGAGCGTCGAACACTTACATGCTGAACAAAGGTAATACGCCACATCCCAGCATAGTAAAATCCTCCCAACCAGTCTCCCCAACCCAGCCCTGCAACGATCGCGGGCAGCGCGTAACCGACGATGGGCATGATAACGAAGTACCACCTGTGCTGCCACTGGAGCAATCCGTTCTTCTGCAGGTCGCTGATATCTGCGGAGCCAGGCTTCACCGATGGCTTGATCAGCATCCACCCTATGTGGCTATAGAGTAAGCCGCGTTGGGCATTGTATGGGTCCAACGGTGTATCGGTGTATCGGTGGTGAGAACGGTGCCCTCGAGCCCACCAGTAGGCCGAACCTTGCACAGCGCCAGCACCCATGAGGAGGAGCAGGAATTGAAGCAGTGGGGAGGCGTTGTATGATCTATGCGACCACAGGCGGTGATATCCTGCGCAGGTACGTCCTCATCTAATCGCCTAGAGGTGCGGCTGCGCTCACCTGCAGTGATACCTGTAGCTCTCCAGACGTGGCACCTAGCGGTGACGTTGGAAAGTGGCACTTGCCCAGCATTGATATGGCGTAGTACAGAACAGCCCACGCTAGAGTATACGGCTGGAGCGAGGTGGTGCGAAGGCCGTATAGCCCTATGGTAGGCGTTATGGTCAACACCGCGAGATTGAACCATCTCCCGCGACGCAACACTAAACAGAGATCCTTCAGCGTCTGCGCCATGTCGATGACTGTACGACGATCTGACGAGAACGTCAGAAGAAAAAGAGCATGCGCGCAAAGGAGGCTCTGCTCGCCTCGTAGACTC
>WJSG01021011.1:0-13359 GCA_016618145.1 Sanghuangporus lonicericola
TGTCTTGGCTACTCCTCTCCGGACTTTCGGACTTTACTATATAAGCCTCCCTGTAGCCACGCTTAGACTTCAGTTCTGATATCTCGTTACACTCCCCATTACGACTCTGAGCTCAATCTATTCTGTTCGCTCTCTCTCAACGTCCGATCCTTCCGACCGGATTTCTGACCTCCGACCTCCGACCTCCGACCTCCGACTTCTGCTTGACTTCTTACCTCTGGCTTGACTTCTCTCTGGCTTGGTATTATCTCTTGCTTATCTTCTTACTCGTTGCTTGCTCCGGTATAAACCCCGGTTCTCTTGTCTGTCTTAAATTGAAGACCTTCGTGGATCCTCAAGGCGTTGATCAATAGCTTCGCCGAAGTCTTCACCCTCAGCGCGTCTCGTTCCGGACTTCGTAACTCTGTAACTCCATCCGGACTTCCACCGGACTTCGTCCCGGCGCGCACGGTCTTAACAAATACGCGTCATATCGGTGAATTCGGAGCCATGTCATCGCCGGTTACTCTGAGCTATGCTGACGTTTGTTAATATTGTGCAGGACCGACATTTCAGACACTGTATTCTCATGCATCTAGACCCGCGGTTTGGTGATGTACGAGATCTTGCGATAAGCCGCCGGGCGCGAGCGCACCGGCTTGCCCGACGCCCGATGCCCGACACACCGCCCTGCCCGTACCGCCCGTCCTGCCCGACGCCCACCCTATTCGCCCAGTAATTCCAACACATAGTTCAACGTATTATTGTCCAGGAAACCGCGTCATACTACGTCTGACTGCGGAACGCATTTGACTAAGTAATCGCACGCGTGTTCAATTCTGTATCGGACAACCCGTTCGACGGCCAACTCCTTGTTGTGGCACATACCATATCCTGACCGTGATGTCTTCACATTTACGCAGTGAATGTCGTGGGTACGGCGGTCCCACTATGTCACAGTCCTGCCAGGACTATGACATAGGTTCCAGGTGACGACTCAGTACTCCGTACTCTTAACTCAGATGACGACTTCACCGTTGATCGTAACTACGGTCGCGAAGGCTTGAGAGCTCTGGAGCACAACGGTTTCGCGTCAGAATACGGTAACAGCCTCGAAGTGGGTCGAGAACGGAGACGGGCCAGTCGAGTGCGGAGCACAGAGCCGTTCCCCGCGGATGCGCGACTTTGAAGGCCCTCGACGGCTCCAGATCTTCTCGAGTTCGTCATCGGCTGCCCTCCCGCGGGGCATTTGAACGTGATTGACATTGCGGCGGTAAGTAGTACGCGTAATAAATGCATCAAATACATGACGAGACATGAAAACGGCGTGATAGCGTATGCAGGAGTGCAAAATGCGAAAGCAACATGAATAGCGTAGAGTAAGCGTGACTGGAAACCAACGAGCGACACGACAGCGACAACGACAACGGAAGAATCCACAACGAACGACGAACTGATGATAAAGTCCGAACATCATCAACGAGCCTAAGCACTCACGCCGACCCCGCTCCCTAGCAGAGCCTCGAGCTCCGCGATACAGTCCGTGCACCTAGCGTGCACCTCCCTCGCGTTCTCGAGCAGCGGCTTGATGTTCTCCGGGGCCATCGCGAGCTTCGAGTCGGGCTGCGGCAGCGGATATGAGTTCAGCTCGGGACTGGGATTACCCCACGGCTGTGGCGGCGCAGAGCGCACAGAGCTCGTCGGGTTCTTCCTACCACGAGACTGTGGCCGACGTGCGCTCGGGCTAGGCGCAGACTGCCGCTTCTTGTTCCGCGACGGGGCCCGCGTCGACTGCCCGCTCGAGTTGTTCGACTGCGATGGGCCGCCCTCGTCGCCGGTATCGTGCTCGCGGACGTCGGACAGCTTGATAGACCGAGTGTAGCTCTCGAGGATGGATGGGGGTATCGCGGAGGCTGGTTTCTTCGGGGACTCGCCCGCAGGGGTGAACAGAGACGACAAAGACGCTTCGGGTGGTCGACGAGCAGTCTCCGCATCAGCCACGCGAGACTGGAACAGGTACGGTGACCTCCCCTTCTTCCCGCGCACGGTAGCAGTACCGTCCGACGAAAAGGTCAACGCGCGAGGGGCGTGGTCGAGATCCGAAGCGAACTCGACTCGGTCCCAATCTGCCTCGTCATCAGCGAGACTCGTACCGCTCGCCAGCCCGGAGCTGCTGCTCGGCAACCCAGTCGCAGGCGAGCTGAGGTCGTCGACAGACGCGTTCCCCGCCTTCGACTTCTGCCCAAACCGGAAGATGGAGGCGAGCGACGGCCGCCGCGGGGACGATTTGTGCGTGAGAGAAGGCGTGGTGCCATACGGCGAGTTCGGATGGCGAGACGCGACGGACTCTGGACCTATGCTAGTCTTCGCATGTCGCCTCGACACGACAGACTGCGGGCGAGACTCATGCTGCAGGTTCAGCGACGAGTCCGTGCTCGCTGACACCGACGAGGTCGACTGTGGAATGACCGGCTGTCCCGGGTTCTTCTTCAGCCGCCTCAGCATCTCGCGGATGTGTCGCATCCCGCGGCGCGCCGAGTTCTGCTTCTTCGTCGGGGACAGGACCCCGTGCATCGACTCGGACTCCTCGCTGGGGAGGGTGATGGTGCTGTTCATCGCGTCGCCCCACCGCCAGTTGCGGTTGATGTCCTCTTCGGGGATGTGCGGCTCGAGCGACATCGTCGCGGACGGATCAGGATTGTTGAGCATCTCCCGGAGTAGCAAGAGCTGCCGCTGACTGAGGTCGTGCCGGCCGGTGGACGCTCGCCACTGCGACGGTGGGGGACTCGCTAGAGGCGGTGACATGGGACCAGGCGACGACGATCCAAGCGCGGGCTTCGGCTCGTCGCCCGCCAGCGTAATAGCGCGTTCGCGACTCTTCCGACCATCAATCGTGGTAGTCGGAACAGCAGGTGCAGACTGGCTGGAAGGAGGCGGCGATGTGGGCTGGTTCCCTCCGCCACCCGCGAGGTCGATGAGCAACTCGGCGCACTCCCACGAGAGCCGATACTTGGCCTCGATGTTGAGGAACGCCGTGTTAAACTGGTTTCGCGTAGGCGTAGTGTTCATGGCGGGGTTCGTCATCGCGCGTGACCGCGAAGACGGCTTCGGGAAGTGGATGAAGCTGGGCGAGACCGGGCGCGACTGTGACTCTTGCGGTTCGTTGATGAGTTCTCGAACTTGCCCGACGAGTGTCGTGTACGTAGCCTGAAGCTGCTTGAGATCTACGGCATCGCTCCGTTAGCATGGGCACCTCACAACGAGATGCAGATACTCACGCTCGACGCTGGTCGCGAAGTCCCGCACCATTGTCAGATCGCGCTTCAACGATACCTGCGCCTGGCTGATTCGCGCCGGAATCTTGAGGTCCCCAAGCGAGTTCCGCCGCAGTGCTGAGCTAGTCGACCCATCGCGCTCCTTCGGAAGTTGAGCCGTCCGGCCAAGAGACGCAGTTTGGACCGGCGACGTCGACCCTCGCGGTCGAGTCGGAGACGGTAAAGGAGAAGGAATAGTCGGGAGGGAAGTCTCCGTAGAAGCCGTCTGGGTAGAGGACTTTGACGAGAGCGTCGGGTGCGAACGCGACGTCTCCAGCGTGCGGTCCATCGAGCTACGCGTCGGCGTGGCAAGGTTCGCGCTATCCAGCACGAGCTGCTTGCGTGGGGTCTTGTTCCGGGGCGGGGACGGCGGCTGCAGCTCGATGGGCGGAAGGAGCGGGACGTCATGCGAGCTGCGAATCACTCGCGAGGGCGGACGCGGCGTGCTCTGGTCGTGCGATGCGTCCGTCTCGTGTGCTGACGACGACGTCCCAGGGCGCTGCGGCCGCTTCTCCCTCTCGTGCTCCTCCGCAGTGATGCTCTTCGTCCGCTTGTGCTTGCTCCCGCCGAGGCTGATGCGCCGGATGCCACCCATAAACCGCCGGCTGCCCTTCTGGTCCTCGAGCGGAGGCTGCTCGGGTGGCGCACAGCCGTGCGCGTCGCTCGAGTGGTCGTCGAACGTCCTGGTCGAGCTCTTCTTCGCGCGGTGCACGTCCTCCACGCTGGCAGACGCAGACCGCTGTTTCGAGCTTCCACGGCTGCCTGGGGTGACCGGCCGGCGCGGTCGCGAGTCATTGTACGAGACGTGTCGGGGCACGGGCGGACGCGTGCTCGAGCCCGACGAGCCATTCGACACCAACACCTGCATCGACGTCGACGTCGGCTGTTTCGGTGTGCCGCCAAACAGCAGCGCAGAGGCCGGCAGTCCGTTCCCGTCTATCGCCTCCTCAAGGTCCGTAGGCAACGTCCGACTCGAGCTGCCCGTCCCTTCGCGCGCGTGCAGCCTCTTGGACTGTGCGCTCCTCGGCGAGTCTGGATGCGGCTCACGCCCGCGCTCGACTCCCATCAAGTGCAGCAGCCGCTCCACGCTCGTCTCATGCTTCAGGACCCCCTCGCGACGCGGCGGCGACCCGGGGCCCTGACCGCCGCCACCACCGCGAAAAAACCACGACTTGGCGCCGCTGTGCCCGGGCGAGCTGGACGCGGCGAAGCTCACCGGACGCGAACGCTCGCTGTCGGGCTGTCGTTCACGCTCACGCGACGACTCGTCGCGTTCTCGCAGGGCGATTTCTGAGGGACCGGTGCTGGCGCGTTTCCTCCGCCCGGTGCCCCACTTCTTCCCGACGGAGCCGATGCGCGACAGGAGCGGCGTCCTCGTCGAGGTGTTCCCGACATCGGGCGGAGGTTCGTCGACGGGAGTGGCGGGCACGTCGCGTGCCTTCTTTGGGTTCTCGGGCGTAACGGGTCGCACCGGCTCTGCCAGCTCAGCGCGGTCGTCGAGCTCGAAGATGCCCTCTTCGAAGTTGGGTGGCGGACGGGACTTCTTGCGTAGACGGCGGCGCTCGCGATGAATGGGGGGACTCGGGGGAAGGAGGGCGAGACGCGCGGCAATAGCTCCCGAGCTGCCTGATACAGTCGGGCGCAGCGCGAGGTGCGCGGTCGACGAGTACGAGTAGCCGGCCACCGAATCCCGCCCAGTCGTGGTGGAGATGGGGACGGAGAAGACGGACGCGGTCGGAGAACGAGGGAAGGGGGATGGGAGAGGAGGGACGGGAGGCGGGATCTCGGTCGAAAGATGGAAGGGCACACCTCGCGAACGGCTCGTCACCGTCCGGTCGTCCTCCTTATCGGCGAATCCAAACTCGTCCTCCTCGTCTGACGACGGCCACGACGGCCGCTTCTTCGGTGTCCGCTTCTTCGGAGACGCGTGCGTGCGCGCAGTCCCGTCCTCGAACTCGTCGTCCCAATTCTCGACCGGTGACGAAGATCGTCCGTTCCCGCGTGCGCCGCCGTTCTGGGCATTCGCATGCGAGGTCTTTCGGGGGGCGGGAGAGTCGGCGTCTTGAAAGTCGTCGTCCCAGTTTTCGGCTGGCTGGATTCGTCGCAAAGGAGTGGATGGGCCAGGTTCGGCCCAGTTGTTGAGGGAGCTACGTCGGTCCTTCGCAGGAGTGGACGGGTTAGATCGGCGCGGACTCGAGGGAGGGGATTTGGTAGCGCTGTGAGACGTCGTCGGGTGGCCGTTGAACTCGAAATCTTCGTCCCAATTCTCGGACGCGTCTGAGGAAGGCATGATTGTCAGTTATCGTCTCTACGCGCAGTTGCAACCCGCGTATGAGAGCATAGAACCGTTCACGCGAGCTAGACGAAGGTGGACCCCGAGACGTGGCGGAGAAGTTATCCACAGACAGCTCGGCGAACTGTCCGGGGGACAAAGGAGAGTGTAGATGGCAAACAATTGCCGGTCAACGTCTGACAAGGGGCGAGAGGCAAGTCTCGTGGCAGTTCGCTGCTCACCGATGTGCCTGCCTAATCATCACGACTACACTGCGATAGCTGCGGATGACGCGATCCTCTCAATGAGACAACGTGAGTTGAGTCCGTCGAAGGATATAGCCATATGGCCCCATCGAGGCGACGCAAGGATGGGGGACCGGTACGCCTGTTCGCTGTTAACAGGACAACGTCGCAAGAAGTGGGGGTCGTCATTGGGGTACTAACCACGCAATGGATACCGTACGACGCGTGCAGAGTCACATCTAATATGAAGGACAGACCTGGACATCGGCCGCGTTGCTCGCAGTTCCTGCTCAGGTAAGCTCACACTTCCCTCCCTCTCCAGTCGCTTGAAGTGCGTGAGCATACCTCGCAGGTGAAACGAGCAGCGGGGACGATGCAAGGACGTGTCATGCAGCAGATGAGGTCTTGATTGACTGAGTGCGTCGTGTGCTGCCGTGCAGCCCTTGCGCGCACGCAGAGATAAACCTTCAGCACTCACAACTTTCAAGCTTGACTCCATCTACCGTAGGTCCACCTCTCCTCCAGCCCTGGCACGCTCACGAAAAGTGGAAGCTACTCACCGTGACCGCGCTGACCCTCGACCGCTTCCGGCACGCTCATGAAGCTCTCGTTATCGGCGTGATCTTGTGAAGGTGGGGGTTATGGGGTTGGTATTGAAGCTATTGCAGAAGACAGCGAAGATGAAAGCGCGGCGGTGGACGCATGGAGACACGCGGTGGGAGGGAGGAGGAAGAGCGCGGCCACCAGCGAGCACAACGCGTCCCCATGCGACCGCACAGGCGCCCACATCAATTGGCGCTTCGCCCTAACCGCGCTCGACATCCGCCTTGTCTTGCTTTCTTTTCCTCAGCACGATACACACCGAACGCGACGAGACGGCTTCACACGACGACTCTGAACAAGGGCGAAACAATGAGATCCATCTCCTGGGCTGCGGTGCTACATCGCGATGGCACGACGCTTGTGACGCGACAGCCGACCTCGGAAACACGGACCTCTCAGTTTAAAGTACTCTAGATTCGGTCATATTTGCTGGGCCATACTGGATGACGAGCTCATCCCAGCTCGTAGGACAAGCATCCGAGGTGCCGGTGAGTAGCAGTTTTTTCACCTTCGTCGCAAATGTGCTTGCAGACACAGCGAGAGGGCGGACAGTAGCGGCCGCAATCTGCTACCGAGTCGTGTTCAAAGCAGCGCTGGAGTTGTAAGTCCATCGTACATCAATCCCACTGGAATCGAGTCGCTTCCAAGTTACACAGCGGTGTCTCGCTAGGGTCGGAGGCCCAAGCTCGAATCATAAATACCCCAGTGTGGCTCGACCGCCGGCGAGTGTAAGCAGAGCTCGGATAGCCAGGAATGAAGCTGTGAGGGTAGCCCGCAGCAAGGAAAGTCGCCTCGGGGACCGTAAACCATCTCACACGTTGGTGTGCGAAACGCGTAGACAACGCGTGTAGTCATCCGGATAGGTGAGAGATCGGACTGCGCAACTGATGCATCGCATACTTCTCGAGTTACATACCTTACTCAAAGAGCATCGACGTCTCGCGAGAGCGTCATCTCGCTACTACAGTGCGAGCGTAAGTACTCAGACGCACCACACAGCCAAGTACGGAACAGCCCAGATCTGCGGAGTATCGACAGAGGGGCTCGCGAACAGACAACGAGAAACAAGTACAGACATACCCTCAGCTAGACAAATGCAGCGCAGCCCCGGGTTCCATAGAAAGCAGTGGCCGTTCAGGAGATCCCGATTCCCCTCCGGAGACCGCATGTTGTTTTGGCTTTCACCGCGAACGGTCGCTTGCTCGCAGCACGACACGGGCGAAGGTTCGTCGTCTCGCGCTCGTCCTATCCCCCAGTGCGGTCCCCAGTAGGCTGGATCAATTTGAAGAGTCGGAGACCTTGGTGCAAAGTGCGTTAGAGGCCAGGGAACATGGTGGTCGAAGACAAGTGTCAGAAGCGCGTGCGTGATGCGAGAGTCACTGCAGTGCGTCTCGCGACCGCAGCCTCTCTTCCTGAGTAATTCTTCTCCTCCTCCCGATCGTACTGGTTCGCACAAATCACCGAAGGGCGTGGCAGTGAGCGTATTCAGGTACGCCTTCATGGACCATCCTCGCCCATCCGACTCCATTATGTAGTTGACTTCAGGTATCCGCAGGACAAATGTCACGATATAAGGCCTCCCGTGCAGGCTCGTCCGCAACAGTAGTTCCCGAAGCAGCCAGCCGGGACATAGACCACGTCTCCTACGTCCCGCCGCCTGGAACCACATCGACAACGAGCTAGGACCCATTCCGTGTGAAACGACCCTGTTCCTCACCGACCAACCTCAGTCTCCGACTCATCCTATCTCATCCAACCCAACCCGACCCGTATCCTCTCACCATGCTCGCCCTCGTCCTGCTCCTCCTCTCCCTCGCCCTCTCTTGCGCCGCTGCCGCCCTCCTAGCTGCCAAGCGTCAGGGCAGCGACTTCCCCTATTGCAACACCCTCGGCACTACCTGCGAGAAGCAGATCACCCGCGACGACCCTCGAGGACTTCGTCTCGCAGGACGCGTGTCTCTTTGGATCCGCGACTCCGCGTGCCCGCCCGCTCCCAGCGCGCCAAAATGTCCACCTCTTCATCGGCGCTGTCGACGCGGACCTCGCTCCCGGACGGGAGCCGCCGCACAGCGAGGACGTGCGCGTTGCGACCTCCGTGAGTCCTCTGCAGCCCCCGTTCGTACAGAAACTGGCCACTGACTCGTGCCCGAGGTCAACAGATCCTGCAGCAGATCTCTACGGACGGCGAGAGCTTCTACCAGTGGGTATCCTCCATTTCCACCAGGCTACCCGTCCGTGCCGAATCTAGCCTCGCTTGCAGCGCTCTCGATGCGTCGAACAGCCCTTTACCGACCAACGTCGACATCGTCATGGGGTGCTCCGCCGACATTGGTACTTGCGACGTTTGCGAGAATGATCCTTCCGTCTGGTGGACCCACTTCGGGCTCGAACACTCGGACACTCGAATTAAGGACCTCGCACGGACACATCGCATAAGTACGGATGATCCTCACAACGACCGCACCGTGCGGCCCCCGTCGCGCACGGACGCGCTCTTCGACCCCGCCGGAAGTGGATTTGAACGCGAGTCCCACTGCCCCTGCGCTGAGGCTTGTCCCCACCATCCGACAGCACGTGCGGTGGGAGGTTCCGAGTCGAATATGTCGCTGGTGCACGAGCTGTCAGGTTGTTGGAACGACAGGTGTGGGGTCACGACGTCCCCGCGCGTCGTTCCTTCGAAGTGCGACTTGTTCAGCGCAACCAGGAGGATGATCGCGGTCGGGTACATGCCCTGGTGGTTGGTGTCAGTCGGCGGCCGGAAGTTCTTCGTGCGACTCACCACGAGCGGGATCAGACATCCTTTGATGAAGTAGTCGACGAAGGCGTCCACGTGCGGCCGAGTATTTGTACCCTGAGCTTGCAAGGTGAGTTGGTACGCGACTATTGCCATCTAAGAGATGAGCGACGCGCGGAGCGAATACGGATGCGTCAGAGCGGTTTTTGTACAGACTCAGAGGCGGTGATCGTACCCACAGAACACAATATACCGCGCCGGACTCTACCAACAAGGCGAGCACTTTCTCGACTTTCGTGCTTCGACCGAGCGATATGCTTGCGATGAGCTTCCTATGCTCCCTAAGCATCCGCCGCGGTCAGTACATCCCGGAGGATACAGACAGCAATGGCCTGTAAGCGAGAATATGCGTACCATGCTTTACACCAGATCAGTGCAGTGGCGACGAGATTTGAAGCGAGAGACAGGACGGACGCAGTGAGCCCGAAGAGGTCCTGTTCGAACATCGTTCCGGACGGGACCTTCGCGAGGTTGACCAGCGCAAGATTCGCGAAATCCGTCTCGGGCCACGAGTCACTGATGTCAAACAGTCCCATTGCTATGTCGTTCGAAGTGAGCCTTGATTGGGATCGGGCGCCATAGGTGGCACACTCACAGAGGGTCGACTGGAGCAGGATGACACATGCCACCTTAACTATGAGACTGTCGGGCCAAATTGCGAGGACACGCCACCAAACAATCGCGTCTCCGAGCATCACCTATCGCGCAGCACGGAAGACACGTCGGCGCACGACAAGAAGCCGAATGCTCCAGCACAAACAGGAACCTACATTCACGGTGAGGATGATCGTCGACACGCATGTCGTGAGCGCCTGCATCGTCCCCGACAGCCCAAACTGGAGATGCGTGCAGGTGCTTTCCATTGGAAATGTGTCGACGACGTTCCAGAAGCTCGCTGCCAAGCACTGGCAGTGGAATTGCCACCCGTACGCTTGCGCGGCTTGGTGGTATCCGATGGCATTGAGGACGAGTATGACCCAGTACCCCATGGTCGATGCGTACATGGCGTACATCGTCCCCAATAATATTAAGGTGGATCGGTTCCGCAGTCCTTTCCGACTGTAGTACAAGCGTGCGTCAGTCTCGACACGAACGCAGTGCAATCAAGGGCCATTCTCACGCGAGGACGATGGTCGCGCAGAACACGAGGATGCTAAATATTCCTGTTGTAGTGGGCGCAGCGTCAGAACACGCGGAGGAGGTTGAATCGAGCAACTGTGCGCACCCAGCATAGTCGTTGATATGGCACCAAGGATGACGTACGTCCACAGACCTTTGAGGTAACCTTTGACTCCGTGGCTCGAAACTGATATCCCAGCAGGGATCTTAGGAGCGGGCCTCGTCACGACCAGCGGAAGCATTGCAGGCCGTGACTGCGATCTTGTGCGGGGAGGCGTGTATGAAGAGAAGCCCGAGCGTGCATTCAGGTACGGCCTTATAGCTGCGCGAAGATGTCTGCCACAGGTTCAACAAGCTGATGATGCTGATATCGAAGCGTCGCAACATCGATGAATCTGTCAACGAGTACTCAGATTCCGAGGGCTTCTCCAAAACGAGCCAGATTTACTTACACCAGATACACTATTTAGTTCTCCAGTTCCAAGACATCCGCCACCGCACGCCCCGTCAGGGTATTGAACGTATCATGAGCAGCGGATGCGGCAGAGACCCTTGCAATCCGTGAGTGAAGATAATAATAGCGGGAGAAGATCTCACAGTAGAAGTCAACTTCAATCATGTTCGTAGACAGGGGAAAGACGATATGTACCCACATGTAACACCGCCCGCCGCTGACCGTCACGTTACAGCTGAGTGGGCATGATGAGAGTACCGCATATCATATATTGTGCCGCTGAAGTGGAATCTCGGGAGTGGGGAGTTAGGAAGAAAACTGTCGCGCTGGCAGTGCCGTCCGACAGCGAGACGCCTGTGGGCCGAGAAGCCCGAATCAACGATTGGGAATGACTGGAAATAGCGGACGCTCCTGGGTGGTAAACAGAGGGACCCTTGTCTCCCCTAAGGAGAGGATTGGGTCTGTTGAAGGGGGGAAGTACGTCCCGAAGACAGGGACGCGTGGGTAGACCATGAGCGGACGACGGCACGCAGCTGACTTCCACACGCGTGCCCGGGAGCCGGAGCTGGCGGTATGCGGATGCATGAAGATATGCTGGGGAGCAACGAGGGTAATCTTTGAAGTTGTCACGAGAATGGCGTTCTCGTGTGTCTCGCGAGAGCAGATGACGGCGATAGTGTGCGATCGAGATAATTGTCAGATGTTCGCGCCGTCGACGCGCGGACCTTGCTCCGGATCGCGAGGCGCCGCACAGCGAGGACTTGCGCGTCCCAACTTCGGTGAGTCGCGCAGAGTCGCGGCTCGAAGAGGGTATGTTTCCTGACCTGCGCCGGGTGTCGACAGATCCTGCGGCAGCTCTCAACGGACGGCAAGACGATCACCCAAGCAGAACATCATTGATGGCTTCTTCGTGTGCATTGAGTATGCCTTGATCCACCGAGTCTTCAATACTGACGCATGACGATCACAGCGCCCTCGATGCGTTGAACGATCCTTGGCCCACCAACGTCGACATTGTCAAGGGGTACTTCGCCGCGTTGACTGGTGCGTGAACATCTCCCTTGCCCGCTGAGGCATACCACTGACATCCTCGCGACGTAGGATAGCCGTCTGCAGCGGGGACACTCCGTTCAAGAATTTCACCGCCTACTTCGTATACTAGTCGTACGTCGCGAGCGAGGGCAAAACTGCTGAGCGGCGATCCGCTGAGCCCCCGTTCTAAGATTGCGATCGAGGCCGGCGAGGAGGCTTCTGCCATCTGTTGGACCCAATTCGGGCTCGAACACTCGGATAACGGGCTGATGGACTCGGACTTTGTCTATTCGTGGTACTGGACTACTTAGTATTCAACCTCTTGTACCGCATCTCGCACTACTCACTAATTACCTGTACGAACACGTCGCACAAGCACGGATAATCGTCATAACGACCGAAGCTCGCCGCCCCGAGCCCGCATGGATGTGTTCATCGACCCCACAGGAAGTGTACTCGAGCGCGAGTCCCACCGCTCCTGCGAGGATTTTCGCGACCATCCAACAGAGCATGCGGCGGGAGGCTCTGAGTCGAACGTGTCACTGGTACACGAGCTGTCGGGTCGCCGAAATGAGAGGTGTGGCGTCACGACGTCCCCGCGCGTAGTGCCTTCAAAGTGCGACTTGTCCAGCGCTACCAGGAGGATGATCGCCGTCGGGTACATGCCCTGACAGTCGGAGTCAGTAAGTCTTCCGATATGTCTCGAGAGACGGCCCCGAATTGAATTCTTCGTGCTACTGTGACTCACCACGAGCGGGATCAGACAGCCCTTGATGAAGTAGTCGACGAAGGCGTCCACGTGCGGAAGCGTGTCCGTACCTTGAACTTGCCAGGTCACTTGGTACGCGACTATCGCCATCTAGTACGTGCGACGCAAGGAGCGAGCGCGGATGCGTTAGAGCGGTTCCGTTGCAGACTCGTAGTCGAAAATCGTACCCAAAGAACGCAATATACCGCGCCGGATTCTACCAAGAGGGCCAACACCTTCTCGACTCTCGAGCTTCGACCGAGGGATACACTTGCGATGAACTTCCTGTGCTCCCTAAGCATCCGTGTCTGTCAGTACGTCGCGGATACTACGAGCAGTACCGGGGTGTGAGCGAAGAATATGCGTGCTTACCATGCTTTACACCAGACCAGCGCGGTGGCGACGAGGTTCGAAGCGAGAGAGAGAACAGACGCAGTGAGTCCGAAGAGGTCTTGTTCGAACATCGTCCCGGACGGGACCATCGCAAGGTTGGCCNTTGTTCGAACATCGTCCCGGACGGGACCATCGCAAGGTTGGCCAGCGTGAGATCCGTGAAGACCGTCTCGGGACACGAGTCGCTGATGTCGAACAGTCCCATCGCTACGTCGTTATGAGTCAGTCCAGATCGTGATCGCGCACGAACGCAGCACTCCGTTGGTGATAGACTCACAGAGGGTCGACTGGAGGAGGATGACACAAGCTACCTGGACTATGAGGCTGTTCGGCCAAATCGCGAGGACACGCCACCAAACAATCGCGTCGCCCAGAAGCACCTATCGCGCAGCAGTCAGCGCACGTC
>WJSG01021012.1:0-18661 GCA_016618145.1 Sanghuangporus lonicericola
GGCATTCGTAATACATCACGAACCTTGCCTGTATATGATACAAAGGGCTCTAGGCCAACTACCTGTTCGTGATATATCAGAACTACAACAGCTAGTGCAGCAAGGTGTGCCGACTCTCTTCTACTGGCACCGTCCTGACGATCTTCGGGCCGTTATGGTAGTTCTTTGCCACCGCTTCCACCAAACGGAAGTTCTCGAGACGCACTGGAGTGAGCCCTCGTCAATTCTCCACACCCACCGGAACCGGCTCAGACCTCACCTGTATTCTCCGCTAGTTTGGCCCCCTGAACACTCTTCCAAGCATGCCTCGTCATCCCAAACGTCAACTCCACAATCTGCTCCTCCCGAGTGAGGGCGTGCCACCCGCGTGCCGGCCTGCGACGTCGCTCAGACAGATGCAATGACCATGAAGCAAGGGTTACTTACTGTGCTTAGGGCGCGGCCAATGCGGCGAGGGTGTCCCTACTGAGTCCTGTCGCATCTTGGACTTGTGTTTGCGCCTTTGGTCGCGTGATTGTTTGGCCGCGAAGGCCGGTAACGACACCTCACTGGGTGGTTTTGAGGGTAAGGGCCACTGGCGGTTGGTGCGGCGTGGGCGATTTGGACAGGAACTCGCACGGGAAGACAAACTCACCATCGGGGTGGCAGACGGAGGAGGTGTCGCGACGGGAGGAGCCAGGCTAGTGATTCTGCACCAGCACTTCCGACGCCCGACCACAACCGAGTCGGAGATTGGGTCACGTAGTCGACTCCACGGTCGGGATCCAAATTTTCACACGTCGGGGGGCGCCCATATATAAACCCGCCCCGCTGCAAATTGCCGCTGACACATTCTTTCCCGACTCTATCCCCCTCAAAGAGGCCTGGTCCAGTGCTTCGGGGAATGCCCATATTGCGATCCGCTCGGGCCCCATTTCACCACCTCCGCATGTCAACTCTACCCCGACCCGTTCGGGTGCGCGATTCCTGTTTCGCTCCATGTCATCCTCTCACCTCTATTCCTGGCCACGGCCCACCCCACGCTCTGCGGTAGCTTTAGAGTGCACTGCGGGCTCCGAAGGGACGTCCGCGGGATGTCAGTGAGTTTCTGGCCCATGCGCATCAACCTGGGTGTCACTCACCGTTGCACGCACCTGTGCGGTTGCCGTTTTCAGATGGCCATTCGAGACAGTCCTCCCGGCTGATTCGGCACTCGCCACGGTGTCACACCCACCGCAGCACGAGCGGGTCAGTCGCATTTGAACACCGCCTTGGTTGTGTCGAACTCCCCGAATGATCCTCCGACGCACTGCGCAAGAGACTCGTCGTGTTCCAGTGCCTTCATCCTAGGGGATGCAGCATAGGGGTGTACCATCTCCGACTAAGAGTGAGTGATCTGCTGTCCCGCCTTCGGCGCCACGTCCGCGCTCTAACTCGTGCATGTCTTCGGCTTCTCCTCCCCCGCACCGGTCGTGGTGGGGTCAGCGTCGCGTTAGCTTGGGCACAATGTAGCACAAGGCAGCGACAACAGTGGTGTGGGTGAGTGGGCCAGTTGTCATGATCATCCTCACTCCTCGTCGTATGTATCCCCTATCATAGCCGGTGTGTATGTTGTGTCTGCATGTACGTCGGCGAGCTGGGCGGTTATTTCAACTGTATGTAGCTAGCTGTACCCTTGATGAAGGTTCAGGCCGCGTCCCGCCATGCTCTTGCCCGGTCTGCTTGTGCGCGGTCATCATGGAAGGAGGAATGGTTTTATCGGCTCGAGGGATAGGTGCTCACCGGGTGGGCGTGTACTTAGGAAGTAGCGGCGAGATCACGTGGTGAACCCCACGTGGGCGACCGTTGCATGTACTCCCGTACTCTCACACGCGAATGCGACCGCGTTATCCTCGGCCGCACTGCTCACAAGCTGGCACGGTGGCATCGCCGTCAGTCGAACACAAGGAGGCATACAAGTACTCGTCCCCGCCCAGCGCGATGTCCTTGGTGTCCTCTGTTGGGGTTCCCAGTCTCACTGACGGTGCATCGAGTCCTTCCACCACTGGCGTCGCTTTCAGAACGCGATCTCTGCCCGCCTTGGTCGTGTACACATATGGTCACCACTTCCCTTCCAAGAGCCTACCCCGAAAGGACCCAAAGACATCGACATTTGCGTCTAATGAACTGTACTACTATCTTCGGGTCACCCGCGGCCAAGTGCACGTCAACGTGAGTCTCTTGTCTGAATCACGCCTCGGCCGATGGGTGATGGTTCGGACAGGTCCCGTTGGGGGTCGGCCCTACGCGTCCGGCTGCACGCATGGCAACTTGGAAGACGATTCTGGCCCACCTTCACGGCACCATCGTAGAGTGGCTCGAACTTCCGTTGCCCTTGTGGCAGGCACTGCGGGATTTGCTGCTGGTTCTGGTGTGGTTCTGGGAGCAGCGATGGCTCCCCGTGAATGAAGCCTGGTGCAAGTTCGAAGAAGTAGTCACCTACTCCACCACCTTTGATGGCGGTGCGCCCCGTGACATGAGTTGGTGGTTGCTCAATCTCATGGCATGGCTGCACGACATTGTTCCCGCGGTAACGTGTTCCTACTGTGTCTTCCACATCTGGGCTTATCACAACTTACATTCTCTCTTTACAGGTCGCTTGGGTTGAGCCTGTGCTCACATGGAAAGACATACAGCACGCAGTTCAGTGCGTCACCCATAGGCCGGCACGACGCTCTGTGGGCATACAATGTCCGGACACCTTGATCCCCACTCATTCCAAGGCTCGAGGCGACGGCGTTGAGGAGGTGGACCCAGGAGCGGAGGAGCCGTCGGATGGGTTTGACTCACTGTTGTGGCAGGCCAAGAATCCCACCCAGAGGTTCACTTTGGGTGTGTATCATCCGGAGCGCTATGTGTTCCACGTCAGTCGGGAGGAATGGCGACGCTTACGTGCATAGATCATTCAATGTTATTTTTGATAGCTCCTCCCGGAAGGACTGACTCCCTCTGCACCTCGCTATTTCTAACGCTACTTTGTTGCGCACACCGCGGACTACGTACCTCATCCCGCCTCGGCGTTGATTACGTCCCGCCCCAGTAATTTCTTCGAGGGATCGCGTCACGCCATGCGTCCCGAAGGTGAGCGATGTCACAAACACCGTCGGACGGGGGCCAGGCAAGTATCCACTGGATCAGGGGATTGCGCCGGTGGGTGGCTGGTCATCGTTCAGGCGTTCCATGAAGAACTTTCTTGCGGCCGCACCCTGTACGTCCGACATCTCCTGCACCCGGCAGCCATGCAGCCCCACACGCTCATTCACCTCGAGGCCAGCATGGCCTCGTCAGACCCCTGGGATCCTCACGCAGCGACAAGAGCTCTTCTAGAGACGCGAGAGGAGGTAAGGACTTCCGTTCCTATCATGCACGCTGCATAGGGCCCCCCAACCATGCCTGACACATCCTTACCACAGATCACCCGCTTGTGCGACAATGCTCGCTGTTTCGTGGAAGCAATATCCGGTGAGTTATTCTGAGACTCATTCACGCTGTCATAGGTCATTACACACTGGTGCAGAGGATCGATTTCCGGTCATATATGACGCCGTCATGGAGGTCGATGATTTACTGCATTGTCAGTCCCCCAATTTAGAATCCCTCCCACACTGGCCGGACTCACATGCAATGCGAGCAGGTGGTAGCATCAGGATCGACTACGAATTGTCGTACATCCGTGAATTTCCCTGGGGGTCGGATAATGTCTTGCAGACTTTTCCTCAAGAGGCCGCCTACAATATGGCGTCGTCTGGGCGCGAACACGACGATCCTAACACCCTCCTCACCGAGGTCGAAGAAATGGAGGATCTCGAGGACTATCCACCCGCCGCATCCTACAGTCCCCCGCACCCTGGGGAATCGGATGGCGGGGTGGGATCTATCGAGCCTGCTGGCGGTCGGAACTCGATCTCGATCTCCATCCCCGACGGCTTATGAGCAGGAGCTCGAGGTGCAGGATATGATCGCTCTGGAGGAGTGGATGTCGGAGGACCCGGCGTACGAATGGTACTGCCAGTTGTTCCCAGATGAGGACACTGATGTAACAAGAGAGCCGGCGTTCGAGCTAGGGGAAACGGAATGAGATGAGAGGCGGACACCTGGGTTGTCATGTATCCACTTGCGGGCTGTGTCCCTACTGGCCAATGGACAGTTGTTATTACCTTTGCTCGCAGTATTCCGCCAGGCCCCCGTGTCACGACGCACACGGTGCGCGATTGGGCGTCATGTGCGTCACCGACTACCCGGAGCTCGCGCGGGCGCTGATGTTTCAAACAGAACTCCTGCCATGACCACCACCTCCTGCGCATACTTCTTTGCTCGTCACACATGGGTCCCTCCTACCCCATACACTCCCGTCCCGCCTGCCAGTTTACAGTACTACCTGAGACTGGAAGACACCGGCTCAAAGTTGGACAAGATCACGGTAGAGAACTGTTGTCTTCCCGGAGGCGTGCCTCACTCATAATCGCCGCAGGTTCCACTATGCGTCCATGGCTTCAGGGGCCCAGAGGAGCGCGTGTACAACGTCATTTTGTCCAGATCGCTCTTGGGCTGGTCCGAGCTCAGCACTTACGCGGAAGATGTTATAAACATCGTCCTGGTACTGCGAGCCATGGTCCGTGGGGATCGAGCCATTCCCGCTTCGGCCGGCGCAGACTTGAGAGCCCGGATTATATCGATGACGCAGTACATTCGCACTCCGGAGCCGATAGATCAGACTGGTGACCTGCGCGACCTCATCGCCCGGATGAGAAATAGTATTGATATCAATGTGAGCGTTTCTCGTCTCACATTGAGACTCAGTCACTGATTCTACTCATAGGACCTTCGCCGACGCGCGCCCTCATTTACGGACGAACACTCGAGCAAATCCCTTCAGGAGCTTCGGGACCTGTGGAGGGTGGTGTCCCGCTCGGCTCAGACGGAGTGCCTGGTTGGTCCGAGAGCAACATCCGAGGACCAGTCAGTATTGGATGTCAAGGGGCAGGCGTATGGCCTTCAGCGCATGCGGGCCAACATGTGGGAGGATCAGCGGCTCTCCTCGCGAGCTCGACGACATTGTACTTGACGCGTCCTCTGTTGATCATGCGATCCCCACTCTAACCCTCACCACCGAGGTTACAGTGGTCATGCCAGACGATCCTCTGCTGTAGATCTGCTGCGATGGAACGGCCGGAGTCCCGGTTCAATGGACTTCACTTGACAGGAATGATTGCCCAACCGCATCTCCGCCATACCCTCCAACAAACTCGCCCAACTACGACAATGATCACATTCCACGCGGTGAGTACACATCCCTACATATATGACTGCCAATTCCACATGCCATTCACTCCTCAGGCTCATAAATCGCCGGAATGGCTTGCAGCCGCACCCGCACACCGGCCGCCTCTTTGGCCTCCACGAAGGCGGACGCCTCGCGGTACGTCTCGCGCCCCCCGCACAGTAACGCGTCACGTTCGGCTCGTGTCAATGTGGCCGCCTGCACGGAGGTAATAGGAGGCAATATCCCTCGGCGACAGTACGCCTCCAACTTGTCAAAGAGGCGTTGGTCCTCGCTGTCCTGGTCGCTCCCATCCCACTGACGTCGATTATCTTGCATCCACTGATACACCTTATAAGCCAGCTCCACGTGCGAGCGAGTGGTCTTAAACGTTTTCGCGCCCATCCCCAGCGCGAGTACGACGTCCTTGGTCCCCACGGACAGCCAACCATCACCGCCGTGGAATTCGCATGACTTCACGTCCGTGTTTTGCGTCCCCAGGCCGAGGTCAGTGAAAGTGCTCACTATGAGGCGTACAAGGATGTTGTTCTTGTATCCGGACCCGGTCTGCGCCTTGGAACGCGAGCGCATCTCCGCCGCCCGAGCAAGCCGGGAAGGAAACCGCGTCTGGATGAAGGCAAGGACGTCGGGATTCACCACGGCGGGAGGGGCAGGCACGCGGCGGCGCGAATTCGATGGAGGCACACCGGTGACCGTGCCACCTTCTTCATCGAATACGATGGCGTCCTCTACTGCTAACGAGGCCTGTCAGCTGGTGGGACAGGGATCAAGCACACATATCCATCACGCACCTTGCTCCGTCACCTCCCGGTCAACAGCGGTGAGCGCGGATTGAGCTGGAGTCAGTCCGCCGGGGGTCATGGTGCCCGGCGCCCCGGTCGGAGAGGCACACGGGCTGCTGGTGCCCCGAGCCTCAAACGCACCCAGCGGCGAGCTATGTGGGCCTCCTGACCTCTGTGGGACGGTCGCCAGCGGGGAGTGACGCTGCCCGAGGGATTAATGAGATTACATCAAGAGATATCAAGGAACCGCCATTACTCACTGCCTGTGCTATTGCCCGACGATGGGCAAGCATAAGATTGCCCGATGGTTTACGAAAGTGCTCGCCCCGACCGAGAGAGGGTAGGTTCAATTCTAACAAGGGAAAGGGTCCACACATGCTCAATTCGGACGCGAGAGCTCACATAAAGACACTTACGTATGGTCCCTGTTGCGGTGGTATGGATGTCCGTATGGGCTGTGTCCGAGCCGGACGAGCCTGACACTACGGGGTCCACCTGCTGTGTGAGTTTAGACGGGAATGGGCATGTCGACGAAGGTCCTGCATACCAACGAAGCCATGTGCAACGATGGATCACCCGATACCAGTGGGGACAACATACCAGCCTCGTCACCGCCGGGCGTGGCGATCACACGTATCTGAGGTCTGTTAGATGGGCTCAGGCATCACAATCTCGAACGACTCACGTCACTTCGCTCCTCTCTCCCATCACCACCGCTCGCATTGCATGTGGCGGCACCACCGTCCATCACTGCCCGATCTCAGCGGCAATTCCTGTTGTAGTGACCGCAGGAAGCTCACCAGCATCGGGCACATTGGGATGCGATACCACCCGCTCTGCCGGAGATGGACTTGAGTGCGGTGAGCGAATGAGCTGCGCTGTCATCTTCAGCTTTTCCTGACATATTGCGAGATTTCAAGGAACACGTACATCTGCTAGGACCTGCCCACCGGGAGTCGTTGATGGCGTGTGAGGGATGTCTGCCGTGCCTGTATGCAACATTGGCGGATCGGCTGGGAATCGTCAACCGTCAACATACCAGACACAACAGCGAGGAGCGCGACGAACATACCTGGGTGCATGGTCTGGTTCTCGCCGAGGACGGTCGACAACTCTGCCGAGAAATCGTGTGATGTGTGCACAGTTACCGCCCCACCCTCCCCGGGCACGGCACGTATGCGCGCGGACGCAGGCGGGCCATGTTCAGTGGTGAACTCACTCGGGCCCGAGTTACCAGGGGTTGTGGATTCCGATTCCTGGTGAGACACATCTGCGGTCTCTGCGGGTGCGCCGGTGCGGGTCCGAGGGTTCCTGCGGCGTGTCGGGCGTGCAGCCACCGGTACCGCGCCTTGTTCGGCGCGACTGGCGCGGCGCAGAGCTCGCTCTTCACGCGTAGACGGACGAGACCCCAGGCGAGGGACGAGGAGCGCCGCAGCTGGAGAGGGACCTTCGGGGTGGAGAGAAGAGTGAGCTGAATTCGTGCTCATTCTGATCACATGCAAGAGCAATTAGAGACAGATCTTGATGAGTGAAGCCAGAATGGATGGAGGAGTGTGCCAGGGACGTCCGAGGGCGTACACGGATGAGCTGGCCAGCAAGGGGAGCGGACGGAAGTGACGCCTTACGGGGCAACGGTCCCCTCGGACCTCCCCCCGATGCCGGTGAGAGCTCCAATGTGAAATGATAACGCGGTCCATGGGCCATGTGTAACATTCGGTTTGAAGGAGGGACCCTACAATGCATGGATTACTTGCCTCAGATGGGCAGTCTCCGCGGGCGGGCACAGTGCCCACATTCCAGAATACGAGAAATGCGGCGCCGGGGACCTTTGCGACAAGCGCTACGCCGAAAACGGTACCATTGGGCCGGTGGTTCGTATAAGCGAGATCTAGATCATCTTCCACGCCCTCGGATCGGTCCCGAGGGCATCGCAAGTCGCCTCACCTCGCTGCACTGGTAATGGCAACCCACAATCGTTGTATGTATACACGAATTGAACCGCAGAAGGAGACACACCTTGCAGCCACAGCAGACACTCACCTAGATAAGTATGATGGGCTGAGCCTTGATCATGAGCCCTTCGTGATGATGGTGGGGCCCACGAGGCAACCACGGCAACAGATTAGCCACCGACCGGAATGCGACGTCATGTCTGAAAGCTGCGTTCCTCTGCCAAAGCACCATGCCAGCGCGGCGATCCCCACTTGGCGGGCTACGATATCATGCACCCTCCTCTGAGCACTCACTCGCGCAAAATAAGTTCATATGATAGAGGTTGAACAGGCCACGTGCGCAGATCGGACTGGTGCCCATGTTAACCCCACAATTCAAAGTCTGGCCCTTGCCATGCATCGCCCTGGATGAGCGACGACAGTAACGTTAATCATAGGATACAAGCAGCTGAGAGGACCAAACGTCTCACCAGAAGAATCTCTCGCCAGAAATCGGCGACTGCGAGCAAAGCCTCCTCTGGGACGTAGTTTGGGGCCGTGGTGTGCCGGGCGATCGCCTCTGTGATCGAATCCCAACGATCTTGCAACCACTCAGCGTCCTCGAGGGGATGAGCCTTGCTGAAGAACGCGAAGACGCGTTTCAACTCAGCGTACCTGTCGCGCGCGCGAAAAGGCAGGGAGTAAACACTGAGACGCCAGCCGCCAGGGGCCGGGGGCCAAGAGCCCGCATCTAGTGGGCCGGCAGGCCAGTCAACCTGCGACGAAGTACATGCTTAGCACGGCGGGGAGGTGATAACTGATGCACACATACCACAAGTTCATCCATCTGATCCCACTCCGGTGCGTCCTTCGTCGCAATCCCATAACCAGTGAAACGTATTGCGAAACGCGGGGTGGGTTGACCGGGGGCAGGGGCCGCACCGTGCAGCCGAACAAACCCCATCCCTTCGAAGGGCAGATCCTCCGGTGAGCCCCAGCTACCTGTCGGGGTAGGGGATCCCCATCCGCCGCCTGTGGGAGCCCCCCAGCCCCCATCGTGTACCCTTTCGCCTGGGGGCGGCGTCGGCTGTAGAGGATCCGCCGGCAGCCAGTAGTTTACGCCTCTTTCGTGAGCAGTAGCTAACACCTCATTGAGCTGCTCTGGTTCGGCGTCATCGTCGTCGGGGTTGGATGGCATCGAGGCCCGCATCTCCGCACGACGTCGGGCTTCATGATAGCGCCAGGCAGTCAAGTCGTCCAACTCCTCGTCAGTCCATGGAGATGGCTGAAGCGGAGGCGTCTGCAGGAGCCGATCCATCTCCTGGGCGGCGTGCGCGATGTCCAGAGTCGGGAAGTGTTGCGCGAGAAGGGAGGGGGGATATCTGGAGAACGACATAGTGACAGCAGAGAGCGGAGGTCAAGCCGGCACATGGGCGTGTCTGCATCGGCCGTGGATTTCTCCCGCATGCGGTTGCATCAGCACCAAAAGGGCACCAAACATCGTTCCCTGGCTGCCATCATATGGAGGGTACAGACACAGCGGCACGCAGACCTCAATAGACATCGCACTTGGACGTGGTGATGTCCTGGGTGTCAGCCGCAAAGTGTCGCCTAGGTACAATACGCGGTTATCACAGTCGCATTGGGTAATGAAGCACAGACGGCAGCAACAGACAGATACATAAGATTGGAGAGGGGATGGCACGAACACGGCAGCGGAAATGTGCGATCAGACGTGGTAAAAGAAGGGAATGATGTGTGCGGGCGAACCGAAATGGGACCCGTCACCACACGCGCTATCGTGGCAGCCCAGCGCAAGTTTCGACACCGTTGTGGATGATAAAGACATTGTGGGTGTTTTGGTGTCGGAAACATCGATCGTCAGTGGATGCTAACCTCCTCGGACAACTGTGGTGAAACACGACATACGACCACGCTATCAGAAGGCCACTTGGCCGTCGAAAGGCCCCTGCGTTGCTGTGCCAGCCATTAGCCCAAGCCTCGGGGATTTCTATCTTGCACAAGCATGTACCGTGTACCGGGCCACCCTGGGGTCTTTAAAAGCGTTGGGCCGGGCTGAATCACGGCTATGGCATACATCGGGTGCGGGCCGGGAAGGAGGGACAGGGTGCTCCCCCGCAGGCTGCGCGTGAGTGAACTCTGCAAGCTCATGAGGACGTGACAATTTGCCAGATGTCAAGCAAGGCGCGCCGGGCGAACTGGGGGGCCTCGACACCATGTGCTGTGCCGGTGCAGGGTCTCCAAGCAGTGACGATGATGGAAGTGAGGGAGGGGGTAGGACAACGCTGGCCACTGATCGTAGGAGGTTGAAGAGGGCCGTGATCTCACCGTGAATGCCTTGCACTTCCCTCCGCCACTCATCCCGGAAATTCTCCAGGTTCGCGGGGAAGTTGTGCACCCCCTCGAACTTCCTCTCCACTTCCTCCATGGTCTCCGTCAGGACCTGCACGTGGACGAGCATCGTGTCGAACCAAGGCGAGGCTTGGGGCATGGACGTGGTCGGGTCAACCGGGCCTCCAGGAGCAGTCAGGCCTGAGCGCATCGGGATCATGTTCTGCACACGTCGATCAAGAAGAGCGAGCAAACTCACCGGCACGGAAAGAACAGCTCAGCCGTAGCACATTGCATCGCCGACATCCAATTGTGCGGCGATTGCGCCCACACCCGGAGCCTGTCCCGGCTTGCGTGCACTGCACACATGGCAACGCTTCGAGCGTAAATCCAGGCTGCGACCGCGTCCGGGCAGGCGGTTCCCGGCAGGCGCGCTTGCACGCAGGTGGGTCGGGTGTGGGTGGCTGAAGGGTGTGCTTTCCGAGGACAGCAGGTGGAGGGAGCATGGGAGAGCCACCCACATCTCGGGGCGAGCGTACAGGGCACTCAGATCGTGCCGACGGAGGGGCCAGGGGCAGCGTCATTGGCAGCCTTGATGTGTTGAATGCGCTCAGGCTTGTGGCACAGGGTAGATAAGGTGACATTGAGGGTAGTGGGGAAGAAGAGATGGTGTCCCGACTAGCCGCCTCCTATTGTCACGTGACCGGCTACGTAATCCGTTCTCTAAGTTGGGCATATCCAAAGTGCGCACCATGCGGCGGTGACGACGATGCAATCCCATGGGACCAAGAACGCGACAGACAGGCCTACAAAGCACACGATGTTGCATTGACAATAGGGAAGATACAGAAGGTGACAAAAGACGACCAGCGCAACAAGACGTAACCTTTCGCCTCCGCGGGAACATGGGGCACCGATGCACGGGTTGCGCCTGCCTACACCTGGTTGTAATGGTCAGGATCCAACACCGCACCGTGCACCCAAACCTCGAAGAGAAAACCTTCAGGGTCCTCGCACAGCAGGTTACGAACGGCCTCATCAATGGTCACTGTGGCATGGTAGAAGCATGCATGTACGTTAATCTGTGACACTCATAAGCAATAAATCTCAACAGAACATGCCAGAGCAACCACAGAGATGTACGCACCGGACGCGCCACTGGAGGCTCGCGCCCGCGGGGCAGAGGGCCGCGCCAACCGATGTGTCGGAAGAAAATCTGAACCACAATAATCAGCCGCCAGCGTGTTACGTAGAATTATGAAACAACGAGCCTTGAGGTTCCAATCGCCCTCCGGCGGGACGAGATCACATCCCGACATCATTTGCAAGAAGAGACACGCACGAAGGAGAGGGTCGTCGCGGTCCCGCATAAAGATCTCTTCTGGAATCAGCTCGTGTACGTGGGGGTGATCCGGGTGGCCGCGTCCCTTGAGATACGCCTTCAGTCTCTCGCGGAATGCGTCCTCAAAGATGATATCCCAGGACACGTCCGGCATGTCCTCGGAGTTGGCGCTCTGTTGCTCTGCAGCACGGACGTCCAAGTCCGACTTGAAGTGGAGTTTGCGCAACAAGAGTGACACATCATCCAAGCGGACGCTGCACATCTGCGCAAGGAACCCGCGGGTGTTGTTTGAAAAAGTCTGCCGCCGGCGTTGAACGAGGGGCCGTAGAGACACATGGAAATTACATACCTGCTCCAATGTGCGACCACTTGGGAGGACAAGATGCAACCCACGTGAGAATGCCGACAGGCCAGTGCCGTCTGCAGCGAAGTCGGTTCTGTCGAATAATGCCTGCGCCACGAGGTGCGCTCCATCCACTCGAGCTCAGCGTGCAGCGGCGGGTCGCTGAACACTTTGACCTGAAGAGGAGTGTGCAGTGAGTGGCCCATCCGGAGTTGACCTAAACCACAAAGATCATGCTTACATCTACACCCGCCGAGAATATGAGGACGATGAGGGGGTGCGAGGGATCAGTCGGGAGAGCGGTTCCCCACTCGTACTCTGCCCAAGGAAGCAGGCGTGTATTCAGCTCCGGATCGATCAGGCGGATGAACATCTGGTCGAACTCCAGCGCAGGGTCACGCCCCTCGATGGCATAACGGAGTGCGACAGGTGAGATGGGGTGGGGCCCGACTCGGAGTGCGACCATGTGGAACAACGAGAAGAAGCCGCACATCTCCAGATGCCTCTTGCGCCCAGGTACACCGGACGGCCCGGGGCGGACACAGCGATAGCGACCTACGGCCTTCCAGTAGTGCTCATCCGCCACAAGCTTCTGAATGCAGAGACGCAGGAGGGACCAGAGGGGGCTGGCGCCAATGGCCTCTCCACTAGGAATGTGAAAGGAATGAGAACGGATGCAGCGGTGAGTGAGAAGACACACAAGACTCACACTTGAAGGTCCAGTCGTGACCCATGACGTATCAGTCGGGACAGCGTTGTGAGGGTGCACTCCGCCTCGGGATCGGGGAACCGGGTCGCAAAAGCCGTGTCGAATTCCTCTTCGTCATCCTCCGAATCGGCTTGCGGACGCTTCTCGACCAACCATTCCACAAGGAACAGAAGAATATCCGCTGCCATCTCGAGGGTGGGGGCACGGATATGTGGAATTGGATGCGAGAAGTCCAGCTCGTGAACCACACCCGACTAAATACGAACCGACCACGATAAAAAGCGCACATCATCGAAGGAGGGAGCTTCTGCGGGTGCGGCGGCCATGGTGTGCGTGCGTAGTCGGCTGCTCACACGGCGCCTCGCCGGGGCATCCTCCTAAGAAAACCAGGTGAGTGGTCAGTATCCAACTCAACGTCAACCACAGAATGCACTGACATGAGGTGGGGCAGTCAACGAGGCGGAAGTGCACGGAGATGACGCCTCCGTGCCTGTCGGAATACCCTGATCGGAATCACGAGCGTGAGAGGATGCGGCAACCCAAGCCAGAAGCGACGTACGGGTGAATCAACCCGTGTATCTTGAACCGAGGTACGCGAGCGGCCACCACGACGATGTTGTGCCGCGGGAGGGCGCCCGCCGGTGCTCATGCGCGCACTCCGACCGCGACGACCTTCATAGCGAACCTGTTGTACGCATAACTGCGATCGATTGCGAGGGCCCACAGAGAGTTATGATACTTACCACTGGCTGAGGCATTGCCGGCGCCAGATCGGCGGCAGGGCCCGAAACATGCCCCGGTGCCATCGGGGGGGGGGGGGGGCGGCGGCCAAGGTTTCGTCACGAGTCGGTGCAGCGACGGGCGGTTGGGCGGCTTCAGGCGGCGCGGGGGACAGCAGAGTCGATGTAGCCTCGGCAGTGGAGACCATGGCGGCCGCTCCCTCGGCATTGGAGTCTCCTCGGCGCGCAGGAAGTTCGTTCCAGATGTCCGTGGGGGATCCAAGCGACGAAGAACTGCTCGATCCTGACTCATTCTTGTCAAGGATGGCCGTGAGCTGCAGGGCAGAGAGTGGAGGTGCGGCCACGGGAATGCTGTCACCGAGCCAAGCCACCAGAGACGGCGTAGGAGGGAGAGACATCAGGGCATTGGTCGTGCTCGGGCCAGGGGTGGACGACGGGTCCAAATGACATGTACCCGACGGCCCGGCGACAGGGCTACCCACCTGCGTGATCTCGGACTCGGTGGGGCAATCAACACGGCAACGAGGGACGATCGCGTCATCGACGACACACATCACCCGAGCAGGGAAGCAGGGGTGGGGTTCATATCGCGCTTGCATCCGCATGTAGTCCAGCATCCCCGGAGTGTCCGACGCCCACAGCTCTGAACGCAACATCATGTTGGCCGAGAGATCTCCGCGTCGTGGTGCTGCCGAGACCTGGATCAGCATGGAGGAGAACAGATGACGAGATAGAGGGGACGTACCAAGCCAGAGGAGGGGGTAGGACGCAAACTCCGGTTCGCCACGAGGGTACGGAGGTTTCACGATGTTTGAGGCGAGGAGATTCTTGACGGTGAAGCTGGTGTAGGTGAGGTCGTCGAACATCGAATGAATCTTGGCACCAGGAACCTTCCTTGCATTGGCGCTCTTCAGCAAGATGAACGGAAGAGCGGTGGGGCTTGTGGGTTGCACTGAAGGTTCGTAACCGGGGACGCTGACCTGATGACGCCGACAAAATTCCATCACCTGGTTGTGGAGGCTGAGCCAGACGGGCCCCTCACGAGCGAGGGCAACGGTGAGGACGAGCTTGTAGAGCAGTGCCTGTTTGACAAGCTTGTCGAATTGTTCCGGCGTCCACACGAAGTCGCTGCGCGGATACGAACCACGGTGAGGACGCGTGGCTGGATGCTGATACACACCAGATATGAGAACGTGGAGACAAAAGCCTTGGAGAGGTCTCACCTGATACGGCACGAGCAGGACAGTGAAAGTCTGAACAGCCGGGTCTTCCAAAGGAGTGGGGGCCGCGCCGAGCGCGGGGGCTCGGCCCAACGACGCAGACGCGGAAGCGGGCAAGCGCGAGGTGGACGTGCGCATGCGCGACGAGTTGGAGCTGTCCGCGGCGATGGCCGCGGAGGCGCGCGCGGCGCTGGCAATCCGTCGAGTGTTGGCGGAGCCGGTCTCTTCATGGCGGAGACCGTTGAAGGCCTCGATTGGGGAAGCCCCGGAGGCGCGCGCGGCGCTCGCTATGCGTCGATTGTTGACCGTACCATTGTCTTCATGGCGGACACCGTTGAAGGCCTCGATTGGGGAAGCGCCGGCAAACGAGGCTGCCTCATGGGCACCCATGGTCGAGCCACGATCCGGCCCCGACCCGCGCACGGGATGCGTAGTGGCGAACTGCACAGGGGCGAGCTGGGGGTTTGGGCTACCATGAACGACGTGAGAGGGTTGAATGAAACCAAAGGACAAGTGACTCACATGGTAGACGAAGCCGCTCCACTGGCGGTGATAATGGCGTGAGCTCTCAGCGGTCCACCACACGCGCAAACCGTGTCCCAGTCGGGAGAGGCACATCAGCGGGCTGAGGCAAATGAGCATGTGTGAGCACAGCAGCAAGTAGGCAGCGTACCAAGGCAAAGCCTCCACAGTTGAAGGCCGGACATCCACCGCGCACGCACACGGCAGGGCGACCTTGAAGCTCGGAGCCTCCGATGAGGTGAGAGAACCACGGATGGAGGCATGCCGAGCACTGTTCATCAGCGCTGAGGGCGTACTAAGGAGGAAGGATATGGCGGTCAAGGTGAGCAGGGGAGATGACGGTGGAATAGCGGCGTCGCATGACTCACATCGCGGAGGGTGTTGTTGACAAAAATGACGAACGCTGCACAGCCGCCGAGGCCTTGGACGCACTGGGGGTGGACACATGGGCCGCGAGGGTGATGAGAAGAGGTCATTGAAGGCACAGAGGGCGGGTAGACGGGTAACTGATTGCAGAGATGACGAGCGGAGGTTGCGTCGACAGAGGGAAGGGAAAAAGAGAGGCTCACGCAGGCAATGCCCATCTTATACGGTGGGGACCCATGGCCAGGACCCCGGTCTCCANCTCACGCAGGCAATGCCCATCTTATACGGTGGGGACCCATGGCCAGGACCCCGGTCTCCAGTGATGGTCGGGAGACGACGTGCCGGTTGGGCATACCGCCCACCACGTGCAACGTGGTGAGGAGGTTAAGCGAGGCGGTGAGTAGAGGCGGACAAGTTGAGACAATGTTCTACAAAGTTGGATAATTTGATGGGGATGGTGGCACTGCAGCGAAGCGTCCGGGCTTATGTCAGCTGTTGAGTGCTACGCGCACAAGTGCGGCAGACACGGGGAATGCACGACAAATGTGCCAACATGCAGATGACAGCCAGCAATAAGTGAAGAAAGGGGGGATAGGACTGCTCCGGAGGGCTCAGGGTGTCAGACTGCGAGTGTGGGCCATTATCAGAGATTACCAATCTCCGGCCGGCCTGGAATTAGGTGGAAGAGGCAGCAAGGTGGGATAAGGTGAGGCAACAACGCATAACATGTACAAAAGCGGGACAAGAGCGGGACAACAGTGGTTATAAGGTGATGCAGGGGGATGCATGTAGACAACAGAGCTTGATTCGAGGCAAATAACAACGAAGTGGGATATCCTCTGTTGACGGCGGACAACAACGTGAACTACTATGTGCCAGGTTTTTTTTTGTCCCATAACTCCCCTCATAGGTATGAGGCGCTTTATGGGACAAAAAAACCTCAAACCACTACGGCGTCCCGGTGTCCCTAGGAGAGACGCAGAAAGTCCCAGACAACGTCGAGGACCAGATCTTCCCCTTCAACGCGCAGCATCTATCTCAGGGTTTATATGGCGGCTTGGTGACATCCACGGATTGGGAGGACAGCCTCACAGCATCTTTACCTGAGGAGGTCGTGATGGAGTGCAGGGTCATGTTCGATGTGTTCGGGCCTGGTGCGCAACCCCCTGATCTGGTTCAGGGTTGTCCAGTGGTTCCTTCATCTCCTTCACCTGGAGCTACATACGGGACCCCGTCGATGCTTGTCGTCCAAGGCATGGGTATCGTCGAGGAACCCCTGCTCACTTGCCCTTCGCCAACCATTCCGCGTGTTGGTGTTGGTGACTGGATGATGCTGCGGACTACCTCGCAGCGCTCGGGGACGGTTATGGTGTTAGTGTTTAAGTGTGGTAACGGTGAGCTCAGTTGGTCCAAGTGCCGAGTACCAGGGGATGCTGACTCGTAACCCGTGTTGCACCACAGTATTCCCATCGCTGATGCAGTGTCGCAGCGTCATCGTCCAGGGTGCATTCGACGGCGTCCCGCTGACTGGAGTGGACTGCTCAGATCTTATCTCGCGGGAGTCGGCGAAACATATTATTGTGTCCACGGACAGCTGTGGCCGCCGATTCGAGCATTCGTTCGAAATATGGTACGACCGCGAGACCCATAACTGCTACGATAGCCGTAACTTCCCTATCTTGCAATTCTGCGGCGCAGCCTGCGCTGATGCTGACAAGTGGCACACCGGGAATGTTGTAGTGTTGAAGGTGGACAGCGTGGTTGGCTATTGCGATGTAGTTACCGACGACCTAGCACGTATTCGCGATATCTTGCGTGGTTACAGTACAATTCCAGCAGTAGGCGACAGCGTTGTATAGCGACTGTGTTGCACATCTTGGGTACAACGTTCATTTTTACGGTATCGTCTGTACGATATCTAATTGATTGAGCCCGCCTTGACATCGAGGTCGTCTGAAGGCAGCAAGTCAACTCGGTCCTCTTTGCCAAAGTGTGGCGGAGGATTGGGACAGAGTGACGTGTCGTTCAAGATGGCGTGCATAACAAGTGAATACAGCTATAATAAACAGGTCTTGACAAGACCGACCGTGAGGATATCCCTGCCGTCACGGTCAAGAGCTTTGCAGACTCCGTCCAGCTGGTAGTCATGCGGGTCGTAGCCAAGCTTGGCGGCAGCATAGAGCGCGCCCCGCAGGCGTGGAGAATATATACGAGCTAGGTGTCGCCGACGTGAACAGGAGAAGGGACCATTACTGGCTCATAACGCGCGGCATGAAACGTAGGTACTAAGTAGAGATGGAAGGAGACGAGGAGCGCGCGCGCGTCGTCGGAGATCAAACATTTGCTGACAAACTCGGATACCAGACCCTACCCTCTACAGGGCGCAGACTATCCAACGACTACAGACGCATCGACATCAACATGGCCAAAACTCTCCAGAAGTCTCACATGAACACCTGTTCGGAAGGGTTGTCCAAACCGGTTCCAAGTAAGCAAGGGGAAACACAGGTTTGAGTACCATGAGGGGGTGGTAGCAACCTTCCCCGGTGATGCCAAAGGAGTGAAGGTTTCCCGCCTCGCTGACGGGCTCCTCAACTGCCCGCGTTGCAGTTTATTCTGGAGAGAGGCCAGTAAGTTCAAGGTGAGAGACTCACCGAAATCATTGATTGTAATTGATCTCACAAAACTCAGAAACACGCCACGACATGTCACAAGGCTACGGTGGGCACCACAACCCACGATGTCTCTGTCAGTGGGTATATTCGTGAAGGACTTCGTCCAAGTGTGAGCCCCCATCCTACCCTTCATGCCGCCCAACCTCCTACCCTCTCCGGTTCCAGGGTGCTTGAAGCACCTGAGAACGACGGTGGCGTCCCGATAATGTCCAGATGTCGTTTGTTGAGCTTGACTCACGGTATGTGGGAAGCACGGATGAACGGGAGGAAGACCACGGAAATTCCGAAGGGGTTGCTGTTGAAGAGCTTGCGGGCGATCGGGACCTGATGATCGTGGAGGACTCAGAGCAGATGGAGAATCAAAAGACGGCTGACCAGCA
>WJSG01021032.1:0-11241 GCA_016618145.1 Sanghuangporus lonicericola
TGCGCAGCTCGCCAGCTTCCAGCCCTTGTAGGACGCTTGTAATTTACGCAGGCCGCCAGCTTCCAGCCCTTGTAGGACGCTTGTAATTTGCGCAGCTGGCCAGCTCCATAGGGTTGTCATCATTATTTCAGTGCTGACAGCTTCGAGCACTTCAATTTTGCCATATCTTCTGGAGCATGCTCACTTCCAGTGCTTGTATAACAGGCAAAATTATTGCAGCTTGATAGCTTCGGGCTCGTACAACCCTGACTAATACGGGCCCCGGGCATCCAACACTACAATATTGCTTAGATTGTATGCTTCATCGGATACCTGGTCAAGAGCTTATAGCCCTCGGTCTATACGAGTAATAAGACATTGCTTACCTGCGTAAGTCTTGCAGACGCTTGCACTGCCTTCATTGGCGCGCAGGGCGACTTGTTCTCGTGCAAAGTGCCAATAAGTATCAACGTCACTATCATTAGAATGTGTGGATGCAAACAGAGACTAGGGACGACACCACCATGGCGGGGGCAAGATGAACTCACGAGGTAACTAGGAGCCTGCAGGACAAGGCTGCATGTTGTAGGAATGAGAAAGTAGGTCGGCGATAACGAATGGATATGCTACGTGCGCAGTTACAACACTCTACTCGGTACGGGCACGCTTCTCAGCAACTGCAAACTCATCGTGATCAGCGGGGCGCTTTGCAACATGAGCGTCCAAAGCAGCTTGGACGGCCCAAGTCACTTCGGCGATAGCGTCCTGCACGTCCCGGAAAGCGTGCCTGCCATCTGCGGGAGCCTGGATCTCCATCGAGGCATGCAACCACCAAGCGAGACCCATAACCACTAGGAACAAACCACCCTGCCCTCCCTTCCAGATCCCGTCCCACTCTGCCTGATCTTGAGGGGCGACGCGCGCAAGAGGCCAAGCCGCATCACCACGACGACACGCAGGCTGCAGTGACGCCCACCACGAACGCCAGTGCATAGCAAAGTCGGGGACGTTGTTGATCTCTGGAAGCTGATCGTAGTCGCGGCCATGCTTCATCCAGACGGCAAACTCCTCCGGGCGGAGAGCCGTGGCAAGACGGTGTTGCTGGTTCTGCGACATGGTTCGAGTCTTAGAGAGAGCCCGAAGATATCACAGAACGATGACTTACCCGGCTCTCAGGATAACCCAACCGAATCTCAAACTTCTGCCAGAGGTTGACGAGTTGGACCCACGCAGCGCCGCCACCGCTGAGCAACTCGAAGTAGTCGAGCGCATCCCGGACCCAATCGGGAGCATTCTCATCGAGAACGACGAGACAAGGGACCTCTGGTGAGGTGAAGGTGCGACGACCGGTGTCGATATGCATGCTGTCCTCCGAGCCTGAGACAGGCGCCGATTCCGAGTCCGAGGCAGAGAGCGAAGAGTCGGTCTGGAAAGGGATCGTCGTGGATGCGGGAGCGACGGCAGAGACGGCCGCGCTGGTATTGACCGGCTCGGAAGACCCATCGGGTGTAGTGTGGCTCGAGACGGGCAAGGCCGGGATGGATGAGGGGGGATCTTGAGGGGAACCAGATGGTTCGGAGACGGATGAAGACGTACCCTCCGTGCCACCAACCAGTGCTGTCCCTGCACCCAGTGAGGATCCTCCAACGACACTCCTGTCCAGGGTTGATGAGGTGGTAGTCGTGGTGTCCAATTCGCCTGCCGTAGTTATAGAGGGAGCGGTCTCAGTAATGCCGATGCCGGGCAAGGTGGTGATATCGCCGCCAGCGGAGCTGAAAGTCGCTGATGCCGTCGACGTCGACGTCGCCGTAGTGGTAGACGTAGGGGTGACAGACGAGGAATCAACTACGAGGGTGGTGGTGGTCGCCGCGGCGGTGGTAGAGCGTGTCGTGCGGGACGTGGGAGCCTGCGCAGAAGACTGCTTGGGCGCGCGTCCGCGCCCCTTGCCCTTCTTTGCCCCCGCTGCGTTCCGGAGATCAGCCACTGCATCCACAAGCCCGAGCTCGATGAACTTCTCCCGGTTCTTCCTAACTTGCTCGAGACGTTCCAACTCATAGTCCATTATATCTGCCGGAACCTGGTTCTCCTTCCCTCGCTGGGCGTCTGTGGCTTTGTCGGGCTGCGACGCGGCGTCACCAGAAGAACTCGCAACCGTGGGCGACGCGGATGAAGACTCGGGAGTATTTGAAGTAGGCGCAGGAGATGATGAGGGAGAGGAGGTGGGTGACTGGGTCACCGTGTCGTGCTTGTCCGACGGTCCCCCGTCGGGAAGGGGGCCCGACTCGGCGAGCACAGTCTGGTAAGCTTCTTGCAACTTCTGGGCTATGTCTGGGGCTGAAGATGACATAGTATGAGCGACTCCGTCCTCGGATGTAAGCAGTACTGGCAGATATACACACGGAAACACTTCGCGAGGAACTCATTATACGCCTCCAAGAACTCGTCCCACTTCGTGCCATTGGCCTCGGGGAACGTGTATCCAAGGTTCACGGTTTGGCCGGTGTGATAACTGGAAGTTCGAGACGACGGGATAGTGAGTCAATGTACTCTCCAGAAGAAGTAGACGACGAACCTGATGGACGTGATCTTGCCAGTGTCCGGACGCGGCCCTCCCACCGTCATCATCCCTTTCCACCCCAGCTGGTTCTCCAGGGCCTTGAACATGTCGAGGATTTTCTTTGGGAGAGCGTCGATGCGTCTGTCATAAATCTCTGGTGAGTCTCGATATTTGACGAGGTTAAGTACCTTGAAAGTTGAAACAGACGACGTACTCTTGGATGACCTGTGCCCGCTTCTGCAAGTCCTCCGTCGTCACATCGGCCGCGGGATCAATGAACATATCGAGTCCATCGTCCAGCGCCGGCTTCACTCGATTCTGCTCAACGGCGTCCTTGACCTCCTGCGGCTCCTCTGCCAGCAAGGCGCGTGCGTGCTCGCTCATGAACGCCAACCACTTCTTGGGCTCGACGTCCTCGGTAAGCGTTTGCTTGTAGGTCGCGTAACGCTCTCGGATGATGGGGAGCACGCGTTCACCACATATGTCGACATAGGCTTGGTACGCATGGCGCTTCGTTGCCTTCTTCGGCGCTGAGAAGTCAAGACCCCCATCGTTCTGCTTGTTCTCCTTCTTCTTCTTCCCGGGGCCCCCGTTTCGCAGGGCTCCCAGACGACGGTTCCAGAACCACCAGTAGACTTGCTGGATATGAGAAGGTGAGCATGTAGTTCGAGGAGACTCTGGAGAGGCATCCAAGCGAGTACTCACGTCCTTGCGCTTCCAGACAGAGACTCGGATAAAATTCCCGTCAACGTCCTTCTTGAGGGTGTCGAAGAAGATGGTCTTCTCGTCCGCCCCTTCCGGCACGATGACGTGCGGGTACCACTGGTCGAAGTAGGCCTGCTGTGCCTCGCGCAACCAGAGAGTCGTGTTTTTGTCCGACTCCGCGAGATGGAACTTCGGTAGGCGATCCTGCATCCATGACTTCTCTTGCGAGACTGACCAACCGCCGCGGCCCATATTGTAGAGAGTGTAGTAGGGTTTGTAGTGGATTAGACGTCGATGCGGCAAGGAGGAGAGCAAAGCTGAGGAGAGCGCCGGGACAGGCCGGGACACAGATTTTGCAGTGGTTGAGTTGTCATTCTTGTAGTTTGTGTCGTTATTAGTCTTCGTCAGTCCTCCTGAATATCGCCCGTGACTTCCGATTGTCACTGATATCTGATTCTGGTCCCTTCTCAGGAGCCGCGTCTCGACTCTCAGCTAAGTTCTTTACCTGTGCCCTCCAGCAGAGGTATGTTCGACTGTTCTCTCATTCGTCACCGTTGCCAATCTCCGGTTCTGACCGCCCCCACTGGCAGCTTGAAGCATGCACCAGCAAGACCCGAGACACCGAATGGACGGCGCCAGAGACGAGATACCCCTCTCCGCCGATCCTTCCCGTGTATCGATCGACGAATCGCTCCTCTTCTCGGGTTACCCGCCCGCCGCGAGTCCTGCCTCTCCAGTGGCGCATTCCCCCGCTGTTCGTAGCAGCCATCGATCCACCGCCGTGACGTCGTCTCGTCGGGCCGCAGCAGCTCCCGCAAATGCAAGCATCACCCTCAACATCAACGTCCATGCGTCGAACGTCTCGGTCACGGTCCACAACTCACCCGCCAGTGCCCGGAGTACTCACGGCACATCGGAGACCTACGGCGCCGCAACGAGTCCTCATCCCAATTCTGTTCGCTCTCAAGAGCCGACATTGCCTCCACGCGCGGCCTCCAGCATTCGTTACATACGCTGGGGAGGAGGCAAGGCCCGGGTCGATTGGGTTCCAGCTCGTAAGTGCTGTCACGCTGATCAGATCCTGTCTTCGAGCATGCCGTTGACTACGGAGTCCTAGTTGAGCATGTTGAGCGAGATGACGGCCAGTCGGGACATAAGAAGAAGTGGTATGTCGTGACTGCGGGCCTCCGCGTCGGGATCTGGCGGCACTGGGTTGACATGGAGAGCGATGTAGACGTCGCTGGGGCGCGATACCAGGCCTGCGAGAGCTACCATGAGGCAGAGGAGCGCTATGTCCTTGCGAAACGGGAGGGCCGTGTGCGGCAGCTGCTCAAGTAGCAACGAGTCTCGTTACACGCGTAGTACTACATAGTATGCAGTATCTGGGGTAAGAGGACTTCGATTCAGAACATGATTGTTGGACGCCAACGAGAAGAGTCTGGCCGGTACGGTCAAGTAAGTAGTACGTACATCTGCGCTCTACGAAGTCCCGACTTAGTAGTGCATGAACTTGTTCTGAGACGGCCGGGAAAACCAATCGCGAGCCTGCTATGAGCAGGTATTCAATATCGAGTCTATTTGCCATAGTTGTGTTCACCGGACAATGCATGTGCATGTAGCTGCAAGAGTCACTGGTAAGACGCAGATCTCTAAGACGCGTCTTAAAACGGTCTGTGTCTGCGAAATGGATAGTAGGTCTGCGTGAAGACCACCGGGTAGAAGAGAAGAGCGGCGGGCAATGGTAAACAGGTGTCACTGTTCGAATTAGCTAGGTATCGTGGCGCAGCGTGCCAGCCCGGAGATGCGAGGACGGTAAGACGGTCACACCTCATTCGACAGCGGACACAGTCAGTGTCCGCTGTCGAATGAGGTGACAGCGCATTTGCTCACTGTCCCGGGAGTTCTATCGTCTAGTTAAAACCACCCGGATACTACATGCGCAGTCGGAATGTTTTCACGAAGCAAGTTCCAGACAGCGTGGACGAGGAAGTGTGTACTGATATCGTCTTAGTGTTCTTTATGTGTTCACCTACTACTACGGGTTTGCATGCTAGTAATATGAATACATCACTGGAACCAGGCGCGACTCGGACACGGTATGCACACAGATAAAGCAGAACAGAGAGAGACCGCGACGCTGGTAGGTACAAGCCCGAGGTCGGAGACGTAGTGCAGGGCGTGCGAAGTAGAATGAAGGACACTGCACATTGTGGTCAGCGCCTCTCCGTCTTGTCTTTGGCTTCCGACTCTCGTCACTCACTGCCACTCACTCCTATTAAATCTCTCGCCCGTTCTCTGTACTGTTGAGCCATGCGTTCTAGTAAACGGAAAAGTACCACGGCCCCGAAAAAAGCGAAGAAACCTCGCATACAGGTTGTCGAGATCGACCATGATCGCGAGACCCAGCCTAGTAGCGGGCCATCCGCAAGCAGTGGAAACGGAAGTACAGATTCGCGCACCGCGGAGCTCACCGTTGATAAAGTTATTATGCACACGACGGACTCTGGGAAGTTCACTCGTCGGTCGGAGAAGCAGCAAGTCACGGTCGAGTTGCCGCAGGCATCCGCGGACTCCGGTAGCACTGCGGATCCTACCGCCAATAGTGCTGCGTCAGGCACTCGCGCCTCAACTTCGGATGCCTCCGTCGAGGAGATCATGAGCGGATTTCCGGTCGAGCAGGGCGAAGCTCTCCAGCCCGATGCGATGTCCGATGTAAATGAGAAGGCTGCCAAAGCCAAGCGCGAACGGCCCGAGCTTCGAGCTGCGGTAGGTCAAAGTCGCGTACTAGCTATTACACCATGGTCTGACATCGCGTCTGATTGCAGGCCCGTCTGCGGAAGTGGCTACCGGCGCGTCAGGACTTCCTCGACGAGCTGTTATGCTTCGAGGGGTGCGACGAGGCCCTGGAGTCTGGAGATATCCTATGCGACGACTGCGGGCTGCGCCCCGCCACCCACAGATGCCAAGACTGCTTCCGCCGTCCAATTCGCTGCAAGGAATGCGTCCTACAGCGGCATATGGAGAATGTTCTCCATCGTATTGAGGTATGTAATTTGCATTGCGTTTGCGGTATCGCCGCATTCATTGATGACGTCCTCTCTGGAACAATTACCAGGCATGGGACGGCAAGACGTTTGTGCGCACGTCTCTCTACGCAATGGGAATGAAGCTCCAGGTCGGCCATGATCAGGGCAAATGCCCACATCCGTCTACTGTCGCTCGCCGTGTGGTAATCTGCGATTCAACCGGGATCTTTGAACACCGCGTGCGCTTCTGCAAGTGCACGGACAACACTGGACAGCTCACCCCGGAATGGCGCCAGCTAATGCGCCTTGGATGGTTCCCTGCAACGATGAACCAGCCGGCGACGGTCTTCACCTTCCGGATGCTCAAGACGTTCCAGGAGCTTAACTTCCAGGGCAAAACTAACCTGAACGACTTCTGGAAGACCCTTGAGCGCATCACAGACAATACTGGCGGCGCGGACGTCCCGGTAAGCACTTTCGATTGAGATTATGGCACTAGTAAGCCTGGAGAAGTTGTGCTGACGTCTTAACTATCAGAATCGCTACAAGCAGCTATCTCATGCCGTTCGCATCTGGAGGCATCTAGTGATGCTGAAGAGATTTGGCCGGGCACACGACCCCGCGGGTGCAGCCGCGACGCAGCCAGGAGAGCTCGTGGTCGAGTGCGCAGCATGCCCGCACCCGGGCAAGAATCTCCCAAAGAACTGGGACAAGGCTCCGGCAAGCGTCAGGTTCGTCCGCTCCCTACGCTCTAGAAGGACTCGGAATCGCTCACACTAGTCTGGTACTTACTCCTAGATGGCTGTATACCCTCTTTCTGATGATAGACGCCAACTTCCGCGCTCGCTGCAAGGATCGAGGCTTCGAAGACATTGAACTCGCGCCCGGATGGTCATACTATGTGGAGGAAGAGGCCTACCAAGCCCACGTCAAAGCGTGTCGCGGACAGAAGGAGGTCAGTACTCTCTCCGGCTGTACTATCAATAGCGCACTGATGATCCAACTACGCGCGCGTAGGAGAACACATGTTCTGCCGAACACAACGCCATATTGAAGGCCAACCTCCGCAAGGAGGGGTACATCGCCTCCGGGATCGGGGCTGTTCTGTGCGCTCGACACGCTCTTGTCCGAAAGAACGGGGCCGGAGACTTGCAACTCGGTGAAGGGTAAGCTGTTTGCATATCGATGTCCATGGCTTTGAAGCTAACAGTTTGAGGCAGATATGCGAACATGGACTATCTTGTCTTCTCGACTGTCCTCGGCGTCATCATGATCGCACTCCTGCTCTCATACGACATTGCCTGTCAGTGGAGTAAGCGCTTCTTCAAGCGCATGGAGGAAAACTTCCCTCCAGAGATGTGGATCGACCGCAACCAGGTCAAGGACATTCGTTTTGCGATCCCGAAGAAGCATTACCGAGTTCACGGCGGAGAGCCGCATTCCCGTTGGTGTCTCAACTTCCTGAAGTGGGTCGGTAGGACATACGGCGAGGGCATCGAGTCGCATTGGTCACATGTCAATCCGCTTGCCCTGAGCACGAGGGAGATGGGACTCGGAATGCGGCATGAGGTCTATAACGACCACTGGGGCGCCTGGAACTGGCAGAAAACACTCGCTTTTGGTAGGTGTTCTATTCTCGGATCTATCTCGTCGTGGCTGATCTTCGGCAGGCCTCTTATTGCTACGTGCCTTGGAAGAGGCACGCGCAATGTCGGTACGGCAACGGCAGGCCTTCGAAGAGTACTCGAAGACCATACCCTCCGACGTCATCTCAGGATGGGACGAGATGATGGCGGCCTGGCATGAAGATCCGAACAAACCGGACCCATTCCAGGAACCCACAACCGGTAACTATACCCACCTGCTCTGAAGTCCATCGCTGACATCATCGACTGCGTGTATATAGCGATCTCAATGGCCGCCGTCAAGCTGCAGCTCAACGAGGAGGAAGCGGTCGAGGCAGCCCAAGGCAAGCTGCCTCCTCACGATGTTACTCCCGGCGTGTTCCTACAAGTCGGCCTCGAATTGGAAGACAAGCAGTGAGTATGAAAATGAAGGCAACCGCTCTGAGTCCCACTGACAGCTTCATAGACGTGCCCTTCGTCTGCGCGCGGCAACCCGGCGTAGTATATCGGAGATGGCAACTCAGCAAGAGAAGCGCAATGTCTTGATGCGCCGTATCGACCTGTGGCGCGCGATCCAGGACGTCCACATGCCCATGGTAACGCAGCTGCGCGCTGCCCAATCTTCCGCCGGCTCCGAGTCGGAGAGCCCTGACACGCCGCAAGTGCCGACGAGAGCTGAAGATGTGCCTCTCTTCCTCCCGTCTGCCCTACCACCTGCGTTGGCATCCCACGAGAGCCTTGCGGGGCTGCGAGCGAAGGAACAGCGTCTCCGTGTGGCGCAGATGGCCGATAGTCTGGCCGATATCCGCCGCATCCGGAGAGTTCTTGCCGCCATCTCGGAGTTCTCCAAGATGAATGTCCTCGGCCTTGGTCAGCGATCAGTAACACGACAACAAGGGCTCTACTCGCGGTTCCAAGACAAGCAGAAGCGCTGCGCTCAGCGGTATCGCGCGGCACGTGCAGCTATGGTCAAGCTTGATCCAGACGGTCAGTGGAGCGCAACCTACAAGCGTCTACGAGACGAAGACCTTCGCGGCCCTCGACGAGAAGATGATGAAGATGTTCCTAGCGAGGGGCGCTACGACATCAGCTGGATCTGGTTGGCCGATCTGACATCGCGCGCTCCCCGGGATCAAAATGCTCCGGCCGAGGCGGAGGAGTTCACGGAGACCATGCGTGCGGAATGGGCACGGTCCAAAGCCCGTGTCGAACGGTGGGACGAGGAGTCGCAATTGCTTCTCGAGGAGATGAGGCGCGTTCTTGAGTACTTTGAATGGAAGGCAGCCTGGTGGCGTACACAGGGCGACCGCCGTTCCGAGGCTCACGCGCGTTTGCGTCGGGGCCTTCGCATCTACGCGGAGAAGCAGGCGGTGGTGTTCGAACGCCTCGCTGCGCGTACAGCCTCTTACTGGGTGAACTATCTTCGCACCATGGGTCCCTTGCCAGGATGGCTTCTACCATACGAGAAGTACGCCCGCAAGGTGCGCCCTCGCAAGTGGGCAGAGCCGGCTGCCTCATCCGGCAATACTGAGGCTGCAGGGGAAGCTGACAGTGTCGGTGCAACTGGAGATGTGGACTCTAATGATTCGGATTCGGATACAGAGTAGCATGTAGAGTACAGTACTTAGTACTTCCGACAAGTTTTTAGTACTTGCTTTTTCTTGAGCGCTATAGAGACTTATCGGCACGGCATTCTGATCGGCACATTCTGCCGCTGAATTGTTGAATTTGGCTGAAGCCAGTGAGGTTCTGGTCATTATGTTCTCTTACAAAGAGTCTGTGGATTGTCGAAAATTGACTGTTGACATATTATCTGGAATGAAATCAAATGTTGCTTGGTGTAGTGAATTACATCTGCAATTAAAATGAGAACTGATTAAATGCATGTCTTGGCCCTGCCCGGTCAGTAATGTGTAAGCTTGCCTGAGCTCTAAAGCCAGAGCAATGGCTTAACTTTGACTTATGGCCTGATAAAACTTCAGCTCACACTTTTGAGAATGCCATAGATGGTGTCGAGCTGCTATGAGGCTTCATGTGGAAGTTACAAGCATCCTACAAGGGCTGGAAGCTGGCAGCCTGCGTAAATTACAAGCGTCCTACAAGGGCTGGAAGCTGGCGGCCTGCGTAAATTACAAGTGTCCTACAAGGGCTGGAAGCTAGCGGCCTGCGTAAATTACAAGCGTCCTACAAGGGCTGGAAGCTGGCGAGCTGCGCAAATTACAAGCGTCCTACAAGGGCTGGAAGCTGGCGAGCTGCGCAAATTACAAGCGTCCTACAAGGGCTGGAAGCTGGCGAGCTGCGCAAATTACAAGCGTCCTACAAGGGCTGGAAGCTGGCGAGCTGCGCAAATTACAAGTGTCCTACAAGTAGTGTTGCAGGGTCCGGTCAAGTCCGGTTTTTTGACCCCCCGAGGGTTGAACCGAGGACCGCAACTGAACCGGACCACTTACCAGTCCGGTTACAAGCACCTTGAACCAAACAAATCATAACTGGACCATAACCGCAGTCCGGTTATCGGTTCTAACCGGTCTTTAACTGTGAATCTAATATGATTACAACACTGCTTACTATGACTATAATTGAGTGATTATATACATTTGGCACTAAGGAAAATTGAACTCGGGGCCTCCAGGACCACAGCACAGCAGTGGGCACCTTACCAGCTGAGCCAATAAACCATATACACTGGCCGAGGTTATGGCGCTAAGTATAGACGCTTGTAGTAGATAAGATAAGGCGAAGATAAGACCAGATAAGAGCAGATTAGATTGCACATAGTCACAATAACTAGTCAATAACATTGCTATATGGTAAGCTGTTATGGCCCAGTTGGTTTAAGGTCCGATAATCATTGTCATTTTGAAGTGCATGTCGGTTCAAGCCTCTGTGGTGGCAACCCGGTTAATGACCGGTCAGGACCGGTTTCACCGGTTATTATTTACTGGCTGATAAGTGAGGACCGGTAACCGAACTGTGACTGGACCGGTAAGTTTCCGGTTGAGGTCCGGTCTTTTTGCTTGCGGTTCCGGTTCAGTTGCAGTTATTGACCGGTTCTGCAACCGGACCCTGCATCACTACCTACAAGGGCTGGAAGCTGGCGGCCTGCGTAAATTACAAGCGTCCTACAAGGGCTGGAAGCTGGCGAGCTGCGTAAATTACAAGTGTCCTACAAGGGCTGGAAGCTGGCGGCCTGCGTAAATTACAAGCGTCCTACAAGGGCTGGAAGCTGGCGAGCTGCGTAAATTACAAGCATCCTACAAGGGCTGGAAGCTGGCGAGCTGCGCAAATTACAAGCGTCCTACAAGGGCTGGAAGCTGGCGAGCTGCGCAAATTACAAGCGTCCTACAAG
>WJSG01021038.1:0-17251 GCA_016618145.1 Sanghuangporus lonicericola
ACATGGGAGCGGATGGCCTGTCATTGAATGGAGTTGGCGTTGGTGGAAACGCACACCTCCCGACTGTGATGACAAGGAAATTGACGTTCGATATGCGAAACGTGAATGTGGTAGGTGGGTCGCCCTCCCAAGGCAACTCGACATTCTGGATAGACTCGAGACTACCGTTAGCGAGACGGGCGAAATTCGCGATACGGCGTTCGGGAAACCTGAACGGAGCAGCGACACAGTGATTGATAGGGATGACGGGTAGCGAGGACTGTGCAGGGGACTGTGCCGGACGGTGCGAGAGGTAGATGTTCTTCCACGTTGTACGCATGGAGGGCGCTCTGAGGAGAGAACACCCCTTGTGCTTGCTGGTGGGTATTCGTACTAGACGATACTCTCCGCAGATGTCATATATCGGATGGGAGAGGTCGGTGACACCGCGACGTCGCTGAGCAAGAGCCAACATGACGCGCTGTCCGTTCTCAGACCATCCGAGGTCCGCGAACGTCCACCCTCGATATTCGGCGACCGGCACATGGGCCAAAACTCCATGGGGTGTAATCGAGAATGAAACCGGGCCGCCTCCTGTCTTGCGTGGTCGCTGCATAGGCTGGCGAAGACAGAATATCAGCCAACTCGTTCCATACTTCGTGTGCCACTTTACGTACAGGCTTGCTGCCAGCAGACCGCTCCTGGCAGACGAGTCCAGCGCAAGCGCGGAACGGAAACGGGGATGTTGAAAATAGACTGGAGGTGACAGGTTCACTGCTTTGCTGAAGTTGGTCGAAATCAAACCGCCTTCCCCAAGCGAAGAGTGTTGTGTCCGTGTTCCGCTTCATGATTTCCTCCTGTAGGCGCTGAAACGCTCGTCGCCCTTCGCCATACAACGTCGGCATGTTGACGTCGAATATGCCCATCAAGCAGTAAGCTTCGTCCTCTGGTCGCGTCGTCTGACGAAACGCGGCCCAGGACATGCGCTGAGCGACGCTTATGTTGGCGAGCTTGGTCTGGAGTCGAAGCACGGACTGCGGGATGCCGGTGGCGTCCTCGAGCTGTTCCGCGAGATCAACCTTCGATCCAAGAGACTCCCAGGATGCGGAGAGAAAGAAGACAACGGACGGAGCGAGGAGCTCCTGCAGCGTCCAACCTCGCCGGTGCCAGCGGCTATCTCGGAACGGTGAGCTGCCCGTCAAGTCTCCTATGAAGGCACCCTCGGTGGGGACGTCCCGCAGGTAGACGTAGCAAACGTCCGCGATGGAGTAGTAGCGGAACATAGAGTTGATGGCCTCCGATAGCTCGGCGCTACTTGACTTGTCGATGCAGCACGTATCGGCCCAGAGCCAGGCATAGCCTTGAGCCTGCGCGAGCTCGCAGCACCTGCGGATTTTTTCCGAGACGAGGTCGCGCGGGTTCTGCCCTGACACGGCGCATTCGGCTCTGAGGGCCTGAAGGTCTTGAAAGGACTGTTCCTCCGCGTCCCAGACGTGCGAGAGGGAGGCGTAGCCTGGCTCCGGAACACTTTCCGGCGATATGAAGAAGCGTAGCTCAGCACGATCCGTGCTCAAAAGCCACATCTTAGGAGTATCTGCGGTCAAGTTTGTCCATTAATTGAGTATACGATGCATGGCAACTGAAGCAGAGACTTACTGCGCGTAATCACAAACACGTCGCCAGGACGTGGGAGTCAAACGACGAGAATCCCGTGTACCTCCGCGACAAGTTCGCGCTCCAGCTACCTGTCTGTCAGATCCTCATATGTTGCCCACTGCGGAAAGAGCTGTAACTTACAGGTGGGTGAAGGGGTCAAGCAGCAAGACGACCATGGGGGAACTATCCCAACATGCCTGTTATATGCATGACATGACCCAAATACGACGGAAGTCATGGAAGCCGACGCACAGCCGGATCCTAATCGAGACGCCCACTAGTGTCGAAACGGTGAGAACGGGTCAGCGTATGACTACCGCCTGTAAGTCCGTAACCTTCAATCAGTACTTACCTTGCAAGCTGCAGCAGAAGAGTCGTCTATTGTCCACGAATAATTTCCTATTGGATGGATTTGGATGGGTGCTGCCGCCTGCGGGTCTTAAGGGTGAGTAGGGACGCATAGCATACCGGGGGCAGTGCAAGAGGTGACCGATAATATGCTCCGGTCGTCGCTACGCGAACATTGACTGCCTCCCACGCCAGCTCGAGTACGATATAATAGAGGGGACCGATCTTCTCGGATGTAGGTCATGGGATGAACACTAGGCGCCTTCGAGCGTTGCTGGCAACGATCAGACATCGTGGAATCGTGTATAAAGAGCATAGAGAAGCTCCTCACCTCAATGAACTCGAGAATTGCGTGTCCGTGAACGTGACTCCTGCAAGTAGTCTCGCGCATCGAAGTCGGACCAAGGAATCGTCAACCGGACGATCATGACCGATCATCTGCCTGCGGGCGAGCTGCAACATTAAGCAAGTGAATAGGTCTAGTGCGGTAGATTGAGTAATGAGCATAACATATAGACTGCATACTCACCTAATGATGGCGAAGGTAGATGGACAAGCCATGGATGCATGGCATCCCGCCCTCGACGCCGGGGGGAAAGGCGCCCAATCGAGATTGGGCATGTACGAAACGCCTGACGTCACAGGCCGGACGATCCATGGAGCGCGCTACCCAATATAGACGAAGACGACAAGGATGAGGGACTTCTTTGAGACCCTGAGCGGCGTGAAACTCGCTGTGACCTGGCGGAGTCTGTATATGATTCGCATCCTTGTGATTCTTGTAGTATGCCATCAAGTGTACAAAATGATATCATCCTGCATCGTCGTCTCTCGATGGAATCAAAAGGCCGTAGACTCTGTACTCATGTTTCAATAGATCTGGGGCGATCCTCATGATCAGTACTCTGAAGGATTTTAGATGATTCAAAACATTTGGAGGTAGGAGGTGCACTCACTCCACCAGCCCCGAGTGACGACCAGCCTCCCCTGCGCTTTGAGTAGCGGCATCGCGCCCTCTGCCATGTTCCGTATATTCGTATACACGTCTTCAAAAATCGTAGCGCGTGCGTGAGACCAGTCCAGCACAAGTGTGATGTGCCGAAAGCGATGGGCAGAGAAGAGCTGGCCAAACTCGACCCACTGGCCGAGGTGAGCGTGACCGGCCGGCATATCGCGGATCCCGGCGAGCGTAATGCGGACGACCTTTGTGGTGGCAGGTAGAATAGTAAACAAGTTAGCATGTATCGAAAGGATCGCGCGCGTGCGCAGGTTGAACTCTTCGAGGGCCTCGCAGCGGGAGAAGTTCAGAGACGCCCATGGGAGCGTGTCAGCTGGCGGATGGCGGTTAGAGTCGTTGGCACAGGCAAGATGAAGCATGCTCACGTCCGGTAAGGTCAGGTATCCACTGGGGAGGGCCCCATGGAGGAAGCAAGAAAATATGCAAAGGGGCCAAAGATGACACGACAAAGGCTCCTGCGTGGACCGATTGCCGCGAAGAGGGCTCCAAGAGCGTCCGAGACGTTCCAGTCGAGGAGACGGTCGTCATACCAGAGCGTCTGCAGCGAGCTCGCGCTCTCGGTGAGCATCAGGAGCTTGAGAGCGACTATCCGAGGGATCTCAAGTGCGGACAAGTGTACGATCTTGATGTGGGCGGGAGGATCTTCGATGGAATTGAATCGATCTTCTTCGTCGCCAATGAGGGGTCTATCCCTGCGAGCCAGCTGATCGCGATGAATTTCCGTGAAAGACCGAGGAGTCGAAAGAGGGGCCGGAACTGCTACGTGCACAAGTTGGAGGACTTGATACTCAACTCTTCGAGTGCGCGGAGCTTAGGTGGCGGGCCCAGGGGCTCAGCGCTGCGACCGCTCGGGACGTCGAGCGAGACGTTGAATATCGACAGCAAGCGGAGCGACGGGAGAGCACTAAGCACGCTCTCCACGTCTGCGTAGTCGATCCAGTTGTCGCGGTTCTGACCTCGGTTGATGTCGAGGTATCGGATGTGCGCCGCGAGCTCAGGGCTTAAAGCAAAGAAGGAATCGGCCTCTCGGGCCCTCTCCTTGTTGGTGATGGTGCATTTGGTGCAAGAGGCGGGGGCGGGTAGAGGCGAGCCATGTGCTGCGTACCAAAGCGCACGACTTCAACGACGACTGATCGTCATCCAACTTGTTGAGGACGGCTTCCGTGATCTCGGTGGGGAATGGCAACGCGAGGGCCGCCATGTGTGCAGGGATTGTTGGACAAAACGACCAGGAAGAGGAGGGAAGGGAGGAGGAGAGGAGGCTGTCGCGGCGGTAACAATGCAGCTTTCCCACGAATACACAAGACCACTGGCCTTACACGGCTGTTAACTCACGATTCACGGAGTCAACGAACACACTCACCGTCTCCATCCGTCCGGGTTCACGGAAGTGACACTGACAGAATGAAGGCGCGACTGACGTGTCAATCTCATTACGCTGCAGATCTGTGGATTTCTCCCCCTCGAGCTCACATCACTATGGCACGCAATCCATTCGTGTTCTCCGTTCTTCGCTGTAACCCGTTCGGTCACCATCAGGTCCACCACTGCGGTATGCATCGTAGGCTCCCAGTCGGCATGTCCTGAAGATATGGATACTGTGTCAGCAATGGGTATTTTGGTAAGCCTTATGATCGTGGGCTACTGTGGCCGCTCACTTACGTGGCTGCGACAGAGTAGCTCAATAGGTCATTCTCCCTCGACCCAGTGTCGGCTGGCTCTACATGCACTCCCTCCTTGCGGCTCTGCGGACAAACTCTGAGAGGACATCAAGGGAGTATCGCTGGTGTGTATCGTCGTCTACCACCTCATATCAGTGCTCAGGCCGTGCGAATGCGTGTCGGATAAGGAGTGCATCCCACAGTCATCGCTCATAGCCTTCGCTGAATGGTGACAGTTTGCTGATCTTGCGATCGGTCGGCCATGTCGCGATGATTTCCAGCCATGAAGACTGCCGAGGAGGAGCGGTCGCGTCTTTCGGACAGCTGAGCTTGCTCGGAGAGGATGCAGTCCGATTCCTACCAGTGCCTACCCTTTCTGCAAAGCACTGTCCCTGCACAGCCTTGGAGAGAGGTGCATTCACATGTCTGAGTGGCATGACGACGTGCAAGATGCTAGTCGCTACTATAGTAGTAACCACCTGCACCGCCTTGTGCTTCTCAAAGGCCCTCCGAGTCCTAGTACTAATGCTAGCGAGTCCTGCATCACCCCCAACTGAGCACCTCCATCTGTAAAATTCCAGTAGTGAGTCGCATACCCCCCTCTTGCTTTGACTCCCAGTAATCGGAGAGACTGATATATCTGCATCTGATCCTTCAGCGCACCTGTATCGCGGGAGCTCGAATCACCTTCACCTTCAGTATCGGTCCGCGAGTACTGGCGGTAAGTGCTACCGATGCCCGCTCTACTCCCCGATGATGCAGGGCTGACGCGGAGTTCTGCCCAGACACCTCCAAACGATGTGGCTGCTGAGCACAGACCGCGCCGAGCTTCATCACTTCGCATCCCCCGAAAGCGTCCCCGCCCCCGGATACGCCATCGTCTCGCACGTCTGGGACCACACCGAACAGTCCTTCCAACACCTGCAATCCCTGCGCGCCTCCTGCGCCCTCTCCGGCCAGAACCCGCGCGACCTCGTCTCGCAGAAGATCCGCCGCAGCTGCGAGCTTGCGCAGCGACAAGGCTATGCATGGCTCTGGGCCGACACCTGCTGCATCGACAAGTCAAGCAGCGCCGAACTCTCCGAGGCGGTCAACTCCATGTTCCGCTACTACTCCGTGGCGGACGTGTGCTACGTCTACCTGCGGGACGTCCCGTCCCCGTCTCCGGAGGAGGGTCCGTTTGCTGCGAGTCTCACTGGGAGACTGTTTCGGGATAGCCGCTGGCATAGGCGCGGCTGGACGCTGCAAGAGCTCCTCGCCCCGTCTGTTGTCTTCTTCCTCTCGGACTCCTGGGAGACTCTCGGCTCGAAGGCCGACTTGGCGGAAGTGCTCGAGGAGGCGACGGGCATCCCGCTGTCCGTGCTGCGTCTCCAGACGAAGCTATCTGACATCAGCATCGCCCAGCGGATGTCCTGGGCCGCGTTCCGACAGACGACCCGCCCAGAGGACGAGGCGTACTGCTTGATGGGCATTTTCGGTGTCACCATGCCGACCCTCTACGGCGAGGGGCGACGAGCGTTCCAGAGGCTCCAGGAGGAGATCATGAAGCAGAGCACGGATACGACGCTCTTCGCCTGGGGAAGGCTGTTCGACGTTTCCCAGCTCGGAAGCGTCGGTAGCTCTACGCCTTGCGGTCTCTTTGCTACATCGCCTCTTCCGTTCCGCGGCTGCGCCGGCCTCATCCAAGGAGAGCGCACTCCTTTCGAGCGAACGCCCAAGACCGGAGGCGGCCCTGTTACATTCGCGATGACGCCTCACGGAATTCTTGCGCATATCCCCGTAGTGGAATATCGAGGGTGGTCCTTCGTAGACCTCGGTTGGTCCGAGAACGGCCAACCCGTCATGCTGACCCTCGCGCCCCGCCACAGAGGCGACTCTAACCTTTCGCATCCGGCCTACGACATCCACGGAGACAATCGACTCGTGCGCATGCCAGCCCCCCATTCGAAGCACAGGAAGAGTTTCCTCCGCTTATCCACAGCGCAACCGTCGTATACCTGGAAGGACATATACATCGCCCACCGACCTGCTTCCTCCGGTGCTCCGAACATGGTGCACGCCTCGCTCCCCCCTATCCCCATCAACCACTGCGTCTCTGCGCCGTTCAGGTTCCCCGAGCGCCGGATTGAGAACTTCGTGCGTCTCCTCAACGGGCACTTCGAGGGCGTGCAGAATGCGCAGATGCCATGGACAGGCGACCCGCCGGCGATCTTCACGTTCCGCGTCTCCAACACGAACACCCTGGCGATCAAGGTCGGGACGTGTCCCTCCCTTCCAGACACCCCTTCGCTGCCGTACGTCATGGGCGCTGGCAGCCCACAGACGAGCGGACCCGTGTCTCCCTTGTGGGCAAACGTCCAGTGGAATCCCCACCCCGCAAAGGACAAGACGCCGTCCGACACGGCCGGTGACCACGACTGCGCCACCGACCATGTCGCGGAGTGGCCGGACCTGAAGAAGACCTTTGTGCTCCGGCCGGACGGGTCGCACAGGGAGAGCTACAAGTTCTTCTCGCTGTCGTTCACCCGCTGCCCGATCAGCACCCCCGGGACGCTCATCCTGGACGCCTCGGTCGAGGAGCAGTCAGTTCCCCGGACGCTGGGAGAGGATGTGCGTATGATTCCGGTGGACGACTGGGTGGTCTATGCCATGTGAGACGTCACCAATTTGCGCGTTCTTGTGTGCGCATGCGTGCCCGTCAGAGCGGGATTGCCGGAAGCGGAGCCTGCGCGATTATTTGTGACGTATCCTTGGTTTCTGACTGTCTCCTCTCATACAAAGCTGTTCCTCGGTTATACCTTTGAGACCCTGAGAAGTACTTAACCACCACCTGCAGTGCATATCGAACACTATCAAGTACCAACCAAGTACTTAGTACTACTGATACATTTTTGTCATCGCGCCGCCGGGACAAGTACATGGGTCTCAAGCTCAGTATAACGTACTGTCGTGATCAACCGCAACATCTGGCAGTAATAGTGGCATTGACCTGGCATAACTGGCATCGCGCGCCTGCGTACCAGGGATGACGTCACGCGTCGAGGTGTTGGCGTCTGAGCAGCACAAGCTCGCAGCGGACTCATTACCTTCTCCTCCTCCTCAGCTTCTCCCACGTACTATGCCACTTAGTATCTTGACCTTGACTCGCTGAAACATACTTGCCCGTCATGGAGAATCCAGCAAACGAGATCACTAATGTCATAAAACTGGTCACCGCAGCAGTCAACCCCGAGATCCAGAAGGCAGCCGTACTCCAGTGAGTCCTTGTATGCTCTTCTTTCTCGCGTCCAGTCACTGACAAAAAGCTCGATGGGTATAGGTACTATGCACGAGACATGAGCTTCCGACATCCGCTATGTATTGTCCCGAGCGCATTCGACTCGCGCGACGCGATGCTCTCCATCCTCCAATGGTACCGCATGCTCTCGCCCATGATCAAAGGGGACGTCTCTTCAGTTACGTACGACGAGGAGAAGCACATTGTTTTCCTCGATGTCACGCAAATCTTCCACATCCGCTGGTCTCCGCTCAACCCTGCTCCTGCACGGTACGTGTAACGTCCTCGTTCCTGTGTCTTGGCCGCGAAAGCATCCCGAATTTGTCCATCATCAATATTCCTCGGGATATGCGTGTGCCGTGCGATTTACACACACCCGCAGGCTTGTCATACGTCTGAAGCTCCGGCCAACACCCTCCCCCTCCCACCCTTCAAAGAAGGTCTATCTCATCGAGGAGCAAGAGGACTTCTACCACCCAGACGACCTCATGGCACTCCTCGCTCCCCCGCTGATCCCAGTCGTGCGCCTCGCGCTCCGCACCGCGACGTTTGCGTGCAAGGTGAATGCCAGGATCTTTGGGGCCATCGGCTACTGGAGTGTTAGGGATGGCGAGGGCGGGCAGGGCGTTGCGCTCCGTCCGGAGAGCGAGCCGCAGCCGCTGGTAGGAGATAACGAGGGGATTGAGCTGCAACCTATTAGGAGACGGAAGGATCAGAAGCACGACTAACCTCTGTGGATCACAGGTGTATGGTGCTCCTGTACTTAGAAGATTAAGTGTTTGTCACACGAGCTAGCGATCCCCACACATATTCCCGCCGATGACTTCGTCCCGGCCGCACCTCACGCACCTTGAATGGTACTCATCCGAGCGATCTCCAGTGAGTTGTGTCACCAATGATTTATTATTAATATCGGGGCTGACCATATCGTCAGAAGGAGGACGGTCTCCACCTCACATACCTCATCCGGAACCCACACGTCTGTGGGTCCCTCCAGTTCCTTTCCGCCTCTGTCGAGTGGGACAATCAGGTTTGGGTCGAGGAGACAGTTCGTCACGGTGCGTTCCCACATTAATTGCAGTAGTCAAGTACTGAGTACTGAATCATCGTACACAAGTCATGACTGACCCTCTTTCCAACCCCTTGAATCTCCGCAGTCTGGTCACGCCGAGGCTCATGCTGGACTTCTGCTTTCAGCCCGAGAAAGTAGATTCGACGGGGCCTTTCGAGTCCTGTATTCGTTTGGCCACAACTCTCATATCGGGGTCGCATGTGGGACGACTGAGAACATGTCAGATCAAAATCCGCTACTTCCGTGAACACCTGGATCGTATTCTGCGCGATCTGCAGACATCGGCTACGAAGCTCGAGCAGGCCATAGCGGTCGGCTCAGCACGGTTGCGTTCGACTTTGAGGATGCTGATGATCTTGGGACTCTTCGGAATTCTAAGGAGGTTGTACGCAACTACATTGTCACACTTCGCGCGAACATGGCGAAGGTCTTTCCGGACTTGCACCGGCTTGGCCTGCTGTCGGTCAGGCTCTTGTCCTGGGATCGTAAGTTGCTCGTATCAGACCTTACAATCCGTCTATCTTCGCTAGGACTCTTCATTGCACCGTACCACCCCACGTCATGAGGTCCTCCCTTGCCATCCTCACCACGATCGCCCTCGCTCTGCTCACCACCAGCGCGGCAGCGTCTCCAGTTGACCGTGAGTAGTTGTCGACTGTAGCTGGCTGCTTGAAGATGATCCCGTTGACTTATTTGCTGAACGCAGTCCTCGCTATGCGCCGCATTGCCCAGATTAAAGCTGCGAGCCGTGTGGACGGGATCCTGGCCGCGGCTGAGCACATCGAGAGTTCCGCCATCAAGCAAAGCGGGCATGCAGAGATTGCGGACCTCAGACGCAGCGAGCACGGCGACGTCCCGCAGCTCCGCTGACTACATCCGAGAGGGCTATGATCCGGTGTCAGTTTCCAGGGTGCTCGAGGCTGCTACTGAGGGGGTAAGCTTTGCGATTCTCCGAACGGATCTAGCTCACAGAGACTTCCAGGTATGAAGGTAGATGATCTATAGGCATATGGCGCGTGGTTTGTCTTGAGATGAATGTAACACTATGTCGGGAAAGCAATTCTGTCCGAGTCGGCGGCCGAGTCTGCATTTGGCTGTGAATAGGCCAGATCACGTCGTGCACGCTATTGAACCGAGTCTTGTTTGAGGTGTACTCGCCATCCTACTTGCCCTGAGACAGATGTATGTCAACGCAAAGAGAGATAATGAAGCACTTCCATCCCTGCCGTCCCAATCATTGCATGCAACCTCAAGGACGCCGCTCCTCAGCTCATAGAGCCGGCGTGCCTTTGAAAGTATATGTCGCATGGAGAAGACTGTCCCAAGAACCGCCTTGAGGTGCGCGTCGTCACAACGCCGTCGTCGACGTTGAGATTCAGAAAACCATCCGCCGCGAGGGCCGGGCGCATGATATTGGTTTAGACTAGATTAGATGCTTGATTAGATAAGATGCTAGAATCACCGAACGCGTGAGATAACGGCCCTGCGCTATCGTAAACTAACGTCGACGGTCGTTACATATAGGCTTGCCTCAGTCAGCGATGTCCACGCCTCCGCCGTCCCCTCTTTCCCTCCTCCCACCATGGCCGACAGGCCCACCGACGAGCGGGAACCCCTCTTAGACCGTGCGGAAGCAGGTGAATCCTCACCACCTCCCGAGATTCAGAAGCAGCGCACATGGTGGACGATGGGCTGGTACGCAGTGTTCACCGTGCTCGGCGTACTCGCCACGGCCTTCTTCATCAAGGGTTTCATCGACTCGGATGATGTAGATGTGAGTATTCAATACTATATCTCTTGGGACGGATAGGTGGGACGGGGAGACGGAGTGCAATGTCGGACACGCAGCTTCGGAGGGCCTGGAGTTGTTCGGTCAATCATGACGGAGACGTTGTGGCGCCCGCTCGCCCTGCTTAACAGCGCGATGTCTCCCCCGCCATGGACGGATATGAAAGCTGGTTGTCCTGGCCTCTATTGCCACTCGAATATCCAACGCGGTGTTCGGTCTGTCGACATCTCCTTATCGAAACACGGCCAATATTCGAGTATGGTCCGACGGGCCCAAGCTACTGCTATCCGAAAACCCTGTCCAGGCCATTCGAATGAACGGCGGAACACATCGCATCGCGATTCGCCGCGGCTCGAACCAGAGGACGCGTGCAGAGTTGGGTTGCGCAGTGACGTTCGTGACGAAAGTCACTACCTCACACCCATCTCTCCAGATAGTCTCACCAGCCAGACGTTAGAACAGCTCTCCAGCAATGCGTCCTCTCCGAGCTCTGCATGATCTTCACCGCCTGGGACTAACCGATCCTCGTCCAGTTCGATCTCGGTGCAACCCTCAAGAAGGCACTCGGAGGTGGCCTCAGTGGCGCCGCAGCCATGGTCCTCCAAGTACTCACTCTCATGCCTCTCCGCACCATCATGAACTACCAATACCGCTACGGCACGACGATGACGCAGGCGACTAAGACGCTCTACGCGGACGGCGGTTGGACCCGCTACTACCAGGGTCTCACAGCCGCGCTCGTGCAAGGCCCCGTCGCACGTTTCGGCGACACAGCGGCCAACGCCGGCATCCTCGCCCTGCTCAAGGGGAACAAGTACATGCGGAACTGGCCCGCGCTCGCGAAGACGATCTTCGCGTCCCTCGCTGCGGCCGCCTTCCGGATGATCCTCACGCCCATCGACACCGTCAAGACGACGATGCAGACCGACGGCAAGGCGGGGCTCCCTATCTTGCGCTCAAGGGTGCGTGCGCGCGCGCCAGTCCGGCTTGTCTGTCGTTGACGTTGCGCCTGCAGATCAAGCGCTACGGCATCGGCACGTTGTGGTATGGCGCGTTTGCCACCGCTGCCGCGACGTTCGTCGGACACTACCCATGGTTCGCGACCTACAACGGCTTGGACGAGGCGCTCCCGCAACCGAACACCCTCGTCGAGAAGCTGCTTCGCCAAGCATTCATTGGCTTCTGCGCGTCCGTGGTGTCCGATTCCGTGTCCAACTCGCTCCGCGTTGTGAAGACCTACCGGCAGGTGCACGAGACGCGCATCGGGTACTTTGCGGCGGCGGAGGCCGTCATCGCGCAGGACGGTCTGCTTGGGTTGTTCGGTCGTGGCCTGAAGACGCGTATACTGGCGAACGGTCTGCAGGGTTTGATGTTCTCGGTGCTCTGGAAGCTGTTCATGGATCTGTGAGTACTTTCGGCAAGCAGTTGCGTATTGCTTTCTGACGATCACGCAGTTGGGACGACAAGACGCGGAAGTGAACACCGCGCATGGATGGATCATACCATAGAATTGGGATTTCTGCATGTAGTATGCTACCAGCTCAGCTTGGGTTCGTGGTGTAGAACTCGGAACGACCAGCCCGTCGAGAGTAAAAGCACAAGTGCAGCAGGTGCGCACATCTGTTCACCGCTTCAAATCTAAGTTGTCCTATGCGCCGTAGGAAACATTTCTAGCCCAGGTTGACATATCTTCTCCTTCACTCCCTGCTCCCAGTCGTCCCAACATACGGACAAGAGCGCCGTATGCCTTCCCTTCGTGCCGGGCTTGCTATCACCTTCCCTCGGATCCACACCCGGCTTGTCTCCCGAAAGCACGCGCTGCCACCGGATGATGCCCTCCAGCTGGAAGCAATGCTTGCGCGCAAGCCCGATTGAGCGTTCGTTGCTCGCGTGTGCTTGCCACTGCACGCGTCGGAGCCCGAGCCCGCCCTCGCTCGGGAGGAGCAGCGCGTATTGCATGAGGAGCGCGACCGCCGTGGAGGTGATCCCTTTGCGCTGGAATGCGGGCAGGCAGATCACTGCGCCGATCTCGGTGCTGAGGTTCGCGGCGGAGGTGTTGATGTACCCGCAGATGCCTGCGAACGCGCCGGATGCCTTGTCGAGCATGGCCCAGAGGATGTGATCCGGGGAGCGTTGCCAGCGCTCCTCGATGTACGTGAGGAAGGCAGCGAGCGATGGGAAGGGCCCGAAGGGGAGGAAGGTGTACACTTCGGGGTGGGTGTGCGTCCCGGCCCAGTACGCGTCCCCGTGCATGGATGGCTGCAGATCGCGTCTGTCAGTGATCGTCGTTCTGAAGCTGTGGGCAATGGAACTCACGTTGAATGGCATGAGCTTCACGCGGTCGTTCTCGAGGTCTCGGATCGGGTAGCAGAAGTGGACTGGGACCTCGCGCGACGCTTCTGCCATTTCAAGGGTATCGTACGCTGCTCCTGTTGCTTCGATGTTGTGGGACCAACGACGTGAACACTTGCAAGAAACATGGGCTATGTAGCGGTGAGTCATCAGCCTCGCTTGTGGCGCGCGTCGAGTCACTGCTGATTGCTATGCTACCAGGTTTATCGAGCACTCAACCAGACACATGGAGGGAGTCATTCGCCATGTCGCATACTTATCCCGGTTTCACCGCTTCTACCCGCAAGATGCTGTTCCAAGATAGCGGCGCAGAACTTTAGGTGCGCGTAAGCTCAGCTACCCTACGCTGCATACAGGATGTGACCTGGTCGACTGATCTTTTCCTTGACCCCCTGCTCCCAGTCGTCCCAACACACTGCCAGGATCGCCGTATGCCGCCCTTTTGTCCCGGGCTTACCATCTCCCTCCCTCGGATTCAGACCCGACTTCTCTCCCGGCATGACGCGGTGCCACCTCAAGATACCCTCCTGCTGGAACCCGAACTTGCGTGCCAGGGCGATCGAGCGCTCGTTGTTCGCGTCCGTCTGGTATTGCACGCGCCGGAGCCCGAGTCCACCCTCGCTCGGGAGGAGCAGCGCATACTGCATGAGGAGCGCGACGGCCGCGGACATGACGCCTGTGCCTTGGAAGGCGGGCAGGCTGACGAGGGCTCCGATCTCGGTGGTGAGGTGCGCTGCGACGGTGTTGATGTATCCGCAGATCCCCGCAAAGGTGTAGGGGGGTTCCGTGGCCGTGTCCGTGTTCGAGGCGGAGGGGGTCTGACTCTTGGCGAGGATGGCGAAGACGATCTGCTCGGCACGGCCCGGGGACCAGCGTGGGCTGATGTGTGCGACGAGCGCGTCGTACGTCGAGAATGGTCCGAGAGGGAGGAAGGTGTAGATCTCGGGATGGGTGCGAGTCCCTTCCCAGTACGCGGGAGCATGGACTGATGGCTGCCGACGACCGGTCAGTACAATCTTGATCGCAGGAGATCGAGGGGCATGTACGGACGATGAACGGGGTGAGCTTCACGCGGTCGTTTTCTAAGTCGCGGATGGGGAAGCAGAACTTGCCCGCCCCCTCTGAGGTCGGGCGGCTGCTTGCACACGATGCGACCTGCTGCTGAGGCGCTTCTGCATGTGGACCACGACTTTCCATGGCTGCCCGGATACAGTGGCAGCTGGGGTACCGAGGTTGGTGGCAGGACGCAAGATATGTCGTTCAACATTGCCCATCGATGTCGCCACTTATCATTTGAATCGTCTCAGTAAGANTGCCCATCGATGTCGCCACTTATCATTTGAATCGTCTCAGTAAGAGTTGTGCGGTCACTGCGGTGGCGCGCATCGGGTCAGATGTCGGTGAGATGCATGAGCTCTTCATCGTGAATGATACTTGCCGCGGCTCTCGCTGGGATAAGCCCGAACAGTAATCCCGGTCGTTCACCGGCTTCATAATCATGGCGGTTGCTCCTCACCATCGGCAGGCCACGTGGGAAGGACGTGAGAAGGAAGGCAGTTGAGTATCATCCCGTATTATCGTGCCGTAACTCATCCACGACTGGCGGGCAGCGGAACACTACCACTCTTGTTGCTGCTCAATTGTTCGCCTTTGAATATGGACGTCCAGGCCGCCGGTTCCGCGTTCCTCAAACTTGCGATAGAGCTTCAAGTGAAGGTCCTGCAGGAACTCGGACTCGGCGATCTAACGAGATGCACGAGGGTACGTCACGTCCACTTGCCTAACGATCTTATCTGATGTATAGGCCAATTACCAGGTTTGCAAGCAGCTCAGAAGTCTCGTAAACGCGGCGACTGCTCTCCAGTACAAGATGGAACTGGAGCGCGCTGGGATGGTCGACGGTCCCGCCGAGGTTCCCTTGCCGGTGAAGCTGGAGAAGATACGCGCACGCAACGCTGCGTGGGATACGGCCTTTCCTTTGCACGTTGTGGTGCAGCCTCCACCCCGTTCTGGTTTCGTCCCATCCTTGCCAGGAGGCGTATTCTTCCGTTTGGGGACTATTGGTGACGCGTGGACGCTACACCGTCCGGCATGGCCTGAGGTTGACACATCTGGAGGCCTGGAGGATAGGTCGATCTCCTTGACGAACCACGAGATATCAACAACCGGGATGTCTTCATCGGACCAATCGTCGCCGTGTGCTGTCAATCCTGAGGAAGACTTGGTCGTGTTCGTAAAAGGCAGATCTGTGCCGGATGGGTGAGTAAGGCTTTTCTACAGAGCGGCGATTTTGCGAGCTTACTCGTGCACCAGAATCCCTCAATGTGTGATTATCAGCATTGCACAGAACAAAATAGATACCTCCTGGACATCACAGCTTGTCTTCTCCGATCTCGAGACTCCGGTCATGGACTTTGTGCAGTCTGTCGGCGACCTGCTATCGTGGTCAAGGGTCAACGTGTTTCACTCCGCCGGACAAGGAGAGCTGCGTGTGATGAACTGGAAGACCGGGGCCATCGTCTGGGTGAGTTTTCCGTTCGCGTCCGATAACCTCCCTGAGCTACGTCGCTGATATGACCTGGGTGTCTGCTAGCGATCGTTGTGGACAACATCAGGAAGATGTCTCCTCTTGGACACGTCTCATGTCATGGTAGTCGATCACAAAGGTCTATTCATCTACCAATTCGACCCCCACACGTCCGCATCGAGACCTCCAGACTGGGCGACAGAAGCTAGCTGTCTACTCCACCTCGAGTTCCCTGCCTTTGGTGTGCCTGATACGGATATCATGTTCCTACGAACCCACGAGCCTGGCGCGCGATACTTCAGAAGCGATCGCCCTTACTTCCGCGAAGATCCCGACATCACAGTCCTGGCGGTATACTTCAACTGTCTCTATGGTCATAACATGGAGGATCTCATACTGGTCATTCCTCTCGCAACTATCCACGCCAGGCTGTCGCAGCCACAGATCCACGACCAGCAGGAGACGCTGAGGGTTCCATGGTCGGACTGGGGCCCGGATGGCACCCGACTGCTCAGACTCGCCCGGCAGCCCAGCTACATCACAACTTGGGGCTCGCGAGTGGCTATATCCCTGGCCCCGCCTCGGTCGGGACTAGACCGTGACGTCTTCATTATCGACGTTCGTCCACACAGCAGGAAGGACAGTTTCGGCGGGGGGGCACAAGATGTACCCACTGCCATGGGTAAGTCCGACGCTCCGATAGATGCGTCGGATACGATGTCGGTCCAGAGCTTTGCGGAGACCGTAACGACGAGGCTACCCTACCGCATGGCACATATCAACGCTTGTTTATATGAGGTCCCCAACGTCGTCCAATCGCTGGACGGGAGGTTGACTCACGACGGGATGGTCTTCATGGTGTCGTCGCGGCCAGGATGATTATAGGTTGTACGAAGATCGTGTTCAAGTTCTACGAGTGACCATACAACAATGCGCTCCCAGACGTGATACTTGTGACGATTTTCCGGATGCACCTCCATTCAGTCTTCCGGGTTCCTGTCTCCTGGATCTGCTGGTACACGCCTGGGGCAAAATGTGTCCTACCGGACTGGCTTCTTCGCTAACGTGAGCACCCCTGCGTTGATTCGATTCCGCCGCATCGTCCTCACTTTCGTATGCTTAGGGTGATACGCCCGCGCGACCGCTCGAACTCGATTCAGGTGCCGCCCATCCAGGGGTCCGAACCTTCTGACCTGTCTTCTCTTGCGCTCATGCGACGCCGAGCGGCGTTCTACGTCGGAAGGTGAGTACCGTGGGTCCTGCGTGATTTCAGTGCGAGGTCTACATGACAACGCTGCGTATCATGTCCCATCGAAGAGCAGACATATTTAAGAGACCGGGGTGCGCCTAAAAGCCGCATTTGTGCGCTCAGCCTCTGCGCAGAGTAAGAGAGTTTGGGACGCGTTCGTCCGTTGCTCCTATCCATCACTTCGGCGCGATATGGTCCAGGAACGAGCATCCTCTCAACGCTTCTTTCAAGCCGCAGAAGAGAGCGACCCTTGCGGTATCGGGCGCGAAGCCAACCTCGAGGCCTGGGGATGGGAATCTGGACATGGGAATCCGACGTGATGT
>WJSG01021047.1:0-30636 GCA_016618145.1 Sanghuangporus lonicericola
CAGCGTATCTATATCACTCGGAGAGGGAGGGAGAGAGCAGAGAAAAGACAAGCGACGGGCGTCTCCTTTGTCCCCTCGTCCCCTTTGCCTTATTCGGCCTCCTCCCTCTCCGGTTCGCCACGCCCAGACGCCCGTCCATCCCGGGCCACAGCTGCCTTTCTCGCCATCACCACATCGCCGGGTCCTGGATCGCCGTCTCGGGCTTTGCAGTTCTCTTCTCGCGCTGATTCTGAACTCTGTCGCAGCGAACTGTGCACGGCGTCGTCGCAGTCTCATCCTCCGGGCCCTCCCCCGGCCAGCCTCCCAATCAACGCCCGCGCCCGACACGCTGCTTCCTCGCCCTGCCCGCCCTCCTCGTTTCCGGCCCTCCGCCGCGCCCCGGACGCACTGCCGCAAGGTTACATTGTGCGAGCCACCCCGCGCGCGGTCCCTGGGCCTGTGCCACTCATCGCAATCGCACGTCTTGTCACCTGTCCTGCCGCCCTACCCTACCTGCTCTGCGACCTCTTCACGCCTCCTTCTAACTCCGTCATCCCCGCCTCGAGGTCCCCTTGGCGCCATCCGCCGTCCATCGAGGTGTACGCGCCTCCGCAATGCATTCGCTTCCATTCTCCCATTCTATACTTTGGACGCCTTTGCGATTTCCATTCACTCTGCGCGTGTCCCCGCTTCAGTCTTTTCTTCGTGCCAACGCGAGCCTACTTTCTAAAGCCTACCGCACTCTCCCGGGCCCCTCCCACGGCGTTGCGCGCAACTCGCCAGCCCGCACACGGACCTTGCGCACGAACCTTTCCCTCAGCTCAGGCCTCCGCTCTTCTCAGCCCCCTCCAACCTCCCTCCTGCGAACCGATACGCCTACGCCTACTGCTCACTTACCGCGCGGCGCGCTCTGTCCCCGGCACTTCCCCAAGACCTGCCGTCACCTCGTCCACGGAGCTTGCGCACGCTGACCGAGTCTTCCTCCGTCGGACCTCTTCGCTCTTCGCACTTCGCACTTCTTCCTCAGCCAGCTCTAATCACTGAGCGACGCCTTCCCGATCCTCGGCGGTCCACGGTCGACATCTCCTCGCGACTCGCAGCACATCTGCTCTGAATCCCGCGTTCGGTCCAGGCGCGCTCCTTGGTCCAGAGTCCGTGTGGCAACGGCATGCAGTGTTCGGTCTCGAGTCCTAGCCCGGCCCCAAAGTCGATCCGAGCCCAGCCTGTACCAGCTGCAGCTGCAGCGACCTACGCCCGCACCTCACGCCGTCTCTGCCACAAATACACGACGCACGATAGACTCAAGCTCCTACCGATGCCGTCAACGATCACGCCCGTCCTCCTTGCGTCTCTTGCGTCCCTTGCGTCTCTTGCGGTTTATCCTCATCCTGTACCCGATCGCGACTTCTCGTCCGTCCGCGGGCTGCATGATCCCACCGATCGCCGTGCATCTTGATTCTGCAAACTTGAACTTGAACTGGAACTTGAACTGATGTCCCGGGGCGCGTGACCTCGTACGGGCGTGCTGCGTGAAGCGTGAAGCGTGAAGCCGGACCTTGAGCTTGCAAGATGGCTATCTGGTATCGATTCGCCGGCGGTTCTTCTAGTTCTGAGGCTGATGTTCGCGTTTCGACTGTCGACTGTCCGTGTATCCCGGGTCTGTCTGTCTGGCTGGCTGGCTGGCTGGCTGCTCCGACTGGCTATGTCTGGCGTCTGACATCTGGCGGCTGGTTCCTCCGACCTGTCTGTGCCACTGCAACGTGCAACGTGTTCCCTCAGACCTCTCTCGGGCTATCTCTGTCTGCACATCGCGCTGGCATCGCCCGTCCGGAGCTCGCGATCGCCGTCGCCGTCGCCGTCAAGCCCTCAGGCCTTAGCCACGTCCGAGCCTGAGCCTGAGCCTGACACTCCGACCCCCGACCTGCTCCGAGTGGGACTAGTGCCGTGGGATCTTGTGCTTGTACTGTTTCAGACTCTCCTCCTCCTCCTCTCCAGTTCTGCTGCTGCTGCCCCTTCACCCGCTGCGGACACTGGTACTGGACGCCCGCGCTATCTGCTGTATCGTGCATCGTGTATCGCGCAAGATCGTGCTCCGTGCCGTCACCATCATCATCATCATCGCCCATCTCTCATCTCTCATCATCGCACATCGCACGACGCACTGCAGGACCTGGAGAGGCCGTGCTCGCACCCCGCGTTTCCCCGCATTTCATTGATCAAGGTTCACCGCGCCCGCGCACCCTATCTCTCCAGCATCTGGATTTTGGATCCTGGATACTGGATACTGGATGCTGGATGCTGCGGGGAAGGGGACGGGGAAGGTGGGACGCTGGGATGGACGCTGGACGCTGGATGCTGGTTCCTGTGAGCTTGTGTGCCTGTTGCAACTTGCGATCTGCGAGTTGAGTTGTTGCTACAAGCTGCCCCTGCCAGTGTCAGTATCGAGCACCAGCCTGCGGGAATGCATCGTGCGTTCAGCGTTTCAGCGGTTCTCGGTGCTCCTCGTGAATCGTATTTTGCGAACGTCGACTTGGCCTGGTGTCCTGTGAGGGGCTTGTGTCGTCCTGCTTAATCTTTACATACAGGCATACAGGGACTCGACGCGCAACGCTCAAAGCGCAACACTCAACGTATCTGCAGCTTCCCGTGTCGCACTTGTGGCTGGCGGCGCAGGTCTTCAGGCGAGTTCGTGTCTTGATCTGCAGGCCCGCTCGTCCGCGTCAGGACTCAGTACTCAGTACTCAGCAGTTCTAGCTCAGCTCAGCTTCGAATTCGATGTCTCGATTCGTCGCGTGCCTCGACCTCGGACCGCGGGAGGTCCCGCTCAGTACGAGTCCAGTTACTGTTACTATAACAAGCAGCCTCTCTGGGATCCGTATAAGATACGTATGCAAACCCTGGTTGCCTTCGTCGCGTTGCGTTGCGAGCCTCCATCCGAATATGACGGCGTGCAGACAGGGAGACACGCGAGCGCGAGCGCGACGTTCCGAGGCTCAAGCAAGACTGGAACTTGAAGTGTCACTCCATCTGCTCGCCGACGCTGGCGCCGTTCCATGAAGATGGTGCCAGGTCTGTTCATCCCAGACGACCGGCGACCGGCGAGGTTGGAGGGACGATCGTTTGTCCTACTTCCCGCCTCCACGGACTCTGCAGTCACCAGTCACCAGTGTTCTGCGCTCCGGAGTGCGGGTGCATGAGGCGAGCGCGCACACCGATGAACAATCCAAGTGCTCGGGAACCACGCAACACGCAACAGTTACACACCTGTTCTGTACGTGCGTGCGTGCGTGCGTGACCCTCGTCCGTCAGTTTGGACTCGCTCGTGAAGTCGCCCCGCCGCACACCCTCGTGGCTCTGTTTCCGCCACGGCCGACATCGCGTCCTTCGACGCCGACTGCTGCATTGCCAGTATCACAGTACTAGGGCAATACAGTACCGGCCGACCTGCCCGCATTCCGGGATACCCACCGTGAAACTGACAGTGACAGCCCGGGAGCATCAGCCTCTAACGCCGCCTGCGATGTCGACTTGCATGTTCGTACTGCGGTGGCCCGTGCGTTCGTTCGTGCGTTCGTGCCAGCGTAGGGCGGTCAGGTGCTCTCCGTGATCAAGTCCTCGTACCGTGAGCCGCATCAATATCGAACTTTTGAAGTGTGCAGGAATCCATCACTGCTGTTCTCTCATCAGGCTCGCACGCGGCGTAGTAACTATGTACGCCGGGATTATCGTGGCCATCTGATAACTATTGTCTGCTTGCCTCGCGTTGTGGAGCAGAGGACGCTGAACGTTGAGCCTTGCGCTGCGCCGCCTTGGCGTATTGTCTTGCGCTTCGTCAAGTTTGCGTCAAGTGTGGCCGTTCGTCATGCCGACGGACGGACGGAGCGGAGGCTGGCGGTTGGGCGCTCCGGCGTCCGGTACGCGTGCCGAGCATCCGAAGATGCCGACCGTGGTAGACGGTGGTTCTCATCGTCCATCTCCAACTCGTTCGACTCTTCGAGCAGCTCCGAGTCTTCTCTGACGGTTGCTCTGGATCTGTCTCGTAACCGCAAGAGTCCCGTGCTCTGAGCAGGGAAGACGCCGACTCCGACGTGGTCGCGTGCTGACCGGCGACTTCGAGCTCGTGTCTGTATGGCACGAACTTCCGCTGCAAGGCCGGTCTTTGCGCTCGAACATGTCGTGACGGTATGTGTCAAATGTCAAGCTATACTCCGCTTTCCGCGAGCTCCGATGTCTCTCTCATTCACTTCCGGCTCAGCAGCCGCGAACCCCGCGCTCCTCCAGGCCTCCAGAGTCCAGGGGCCAGGGCGGGGGAGTGCACCCTCGATCGAGGCCGAGCTCTATGTCGCCGCGACGTGGCTCTAACTTGAATGCAAGGTTCAGTCCGGTGTGGCGGTCGGTTGGCCGCTTTTGCTGCGCAACGGCGTACTCAGCCTATGAAACGCATGATCACTCTTGTCCATCTACAGGGCACTGCGTGCATCTACAGAGGTCGGCACTCGGGCCAGCTCCACTGTTCGATGGCATGTTCTCCCGCGGCCGTGAGCGCGGATGTCTGCTATGTAGGCGACCGGGTGTCCGAGCGTGGTTGCTGCTTCTCGGAACAAGCAAGAGCGCGCGAAGGTGTGTTTTAGTCTGTGGTCACCTGTTCTCGTGCGCAGTCCTCGTCGTGGTGCTTATGCTCTCCCAATAGTCTCGTATCCAAATAGTCAGTACTATGTTGCCACGACGTAGCTTTGGTGGACGAATGGCTGCTGTAGTACGCTGAAGCTCACCCTGGTCACCTGCAGCGTGCATACACTCCTATGCAGGTCGGCCCTCGGCCCACGTCGAGTCTCGAGCTGCACAGATCCAAGACACGATCTGCCTTCTCCCGTGTCCGTGAGCGCGGACCTCCTGCTATGTACGCGACCGACCATCCGAAGCAAGCTCGACGGCGTTCATGGCATTGATTGTATGTCTTCTAGTACTAGTACTACTTCTGGGTCACCTGCCTCTGTATTCACGCGCGTTCCTCACGGTAGTCACGCTACCGCCATAGACTCGCTCATGTTCCCAAGTTCCTCATTCCCGCGTCAGGTGCCGCACTGATCGCTGCGACGTCTAGTTAATACACCGCGTATCTGCGAACTTGCGCATACACATCGTCATCTCCCAACGGATCTCGAGCGTGTGCGACTGCAAATGGCTCGAACGAGCTCCCAAGACCCCTCATCGTGCCTCGGTGCGGACCGAGTGGCCGTCTTGCTCCCCGCGCTGCTCAGTACTCAGTGCTTCCTCTGCGAAGGCCCTCGCTCGCTTGGCAGCGGCAGTGACGTCGATGCGCAGGTGAGCGCCGAGCTTCATGAAGACCCTCGGTGTTGGCCGGCTGTACTTACTATTACTAGTAGTACGACGCCTCACGAGCGTATACTCAGGCTGGCGCACTTCCGAGGTTCGTGCTGTGGTATGTACTGCGCTTCTCGCGTACCTCGGGAGTCGGAGCGCTTCGTAACGGTTCTGCTACGGGCACAGCGCGAGCGATTCTCGGCCGGGTACTCAAGTACTGAGATTGGGGCAGAAGCAGCTCACTTTGGGGCGGGAGCGACTTCCGACTGACTTCGTGAGTTTACTGCGTATGCTTGGCTGCGGTGTTTGTTCGCTCATGGCGTCCTTGGCTGAAGGCGTCGCTGCTCTGAGTCTCAGGGAAGCCGTCTACATCCAAACCGGGACCTCGGAGCTCGGGAGCTCGGACGCTCGGACGCTTGGTGGTAATTATAGAATGCCTTCTCATCGGCGTTCACTTCATCGAACTGACTGATCTTGGCAGGTCCTGCTCGAAGAGGATATCCCGACGAGAGTATGTGTGGTACGAGAACGCTCAGATAGCGAGGAACTTCGAATTCATGGAGCTGCGACATTGACCCTCGCGCGCACGCTCACACAACCCTGGGTACGTCCCGACTTCCCGACTTCCCGATCAGCAGCTGTGGTCCTTCCGGAGCTTGACGGTATCTTGACGCAAGCCAAGTTCGCAGGACAGCCGGGTCTCAGAAGGAGTGGAACGGCTTCGCATCAGCCGCAGCGCCAGTTACTCGGAATAGAGATCTGAGAGAGACAGCGCACTCGCGCCAGCGCGGGCGACGGGGATGTCAGCTGCCTCGGCCTCTCCGCCTGTCTCAAGCATTGAATATCCCGCGCTCGTGCGATGGACCCACAAGTATTAGTGTCGGACCGGACGAGTCTGACGACCTGCCTACCTCGGTGGAGAGGAGATGTGCGCCCGCTCCTTCGTCCGTATATGGAGCGCGAGCGTGGCGCTGCGGAGGTTCGTGCGTGCGTCTGCGTTACTACTTACGCTAGCGTACGTGTTCCCCGTCTGAGATGCTGGCGCTTGGGTTGACGGGAAGTCCGAGTAGGCTTGGCGATCCACGGCGGGTCCACGGCCAGTTGAGCGTCTTTTGCAGGACGTCTCGGACCCTCGGAGACGTCGCTCTCCCAAACGCAGACGTTCAAGGTTCGAGATCGTGAGCTCGCGGTGTTGCCAAGCACGCATGCAGATCGAGCGACGCTCTGCTCTCCAAGACACTCGACGGATCCGTCCACAGGCGTTGCCACGCTGTGCTGCACTGTCGAGCAGCAGAAGATACGATGTGCAATGGAGACGCGCATGGTCGAGCTCGAGCAACAAGCAGGTAAGTGCATATACTTATCCCCTTCGACGTGAAGCTTACGTCAAACGACTAGAGCTGGCGGTGCACCCGTAAACTCCCGCTGTCCCCGTCGCTCGGCTCCGCCCATCCCGGCTGTGTCTCTACCATGTTCGTCGAGGAAGCACAGACGGGCAGGTCGAGCGAGTCCGCCCCTGGCGCGGCTTACATCACATCGGCATTAGGGCTGCGTGGCTGGAAGTGCGACGTGCGTTGGGTGGCATCTCGATAGCGATCTGCGTATGCACGTCGGCCTCCCGATTGCCCTTCGTGGGTTCGCGTTCCTGGTGCGCGGTTCACAGCATCAGGCCTGGGATTGGTTGCCACCTGGAACCGGAAGGCGACGGGTCTGTTCGGGTGCTGCTTAACTCCTGGCATGCGCAGTGGATGCTGTTCCTGACGAACGTCTGCTAACATTTCCGGTTCTGAGATTGTGTGTCGCAAGACCTTAGATTGCCTGGTCGGTGAGTAGGCCGCTTCGCATCCGAAGGTCTTGTGCTGACTCTGCGTACGTGCTACTCGCGGTATGCTCTAGTCTCCAGAAAGCAGGTTTGTCTGGTCCGAACAGGCGTTGACCGGGACAACCGTCGTTCAAGCTCAACAGCGCCTCTCGAAATGCGAGGTTCTGTCCGACCCTGTCGCATGTCACAAGCAATGAGGCAGGTCGCAACTGTTGTCAATCGCCATGCCACGTCCGCCGAGGAGCCTACCGGCGGCTCGCGCACGAGCGTTGAGAAGTCGCAGCAATCAGCAATCAAGGTTTTCCGCCTCGTGGCTCGTCCGGCCACACTGTGGCATCGACCCTGCAGATTCGCTGTTCCTCTTCAAGCTGCGAGTTCGCATGGGTATCCACGATACACCGTCGGAGTCTGTCGCCAGATTCGCTGGGATTGGCGACTGCCACCGGCGAGGATTGTCATTGTGGATGTCCCAGAAGAGATGTCGACTATCAAGGTGCCGTGCGTACTTACCCTGGATGCTCTGACGTTTCTGCGTACTGACTCGATCCATTGCACTGCAGGAACGTGAAGCGCCTCGGCATGCATGGGCAAGTCGACTGTCAGTGTGAGCGCGACACCACGCATGGCGCTGACGTGAAGAATGCCCCAGCTTACGTCCGTCTCGCAGCTGCGGTCTCACCGTCGTGCAGCCTCTTCACTGCTGTTTGCGCGTCCGCCCAGCACTATCGCCTTCCTCTCGGACGTTCTTGCGCTCGCTTGCAGAGATAAAGCGGGAAGTCGGCGCACTTTGCGCGGCCGGTGAGTGGCAGAACTCGCGCATCGTGGGCCCAAGCGTGCACGGTTCGCGACGTGATTGCTTGCGCGAAGCTCAGAGTGCGCCCCCTGCAGCTGGCTCCCCTGTGCCCAATCTCCGAATCGCAAGGATCGTCCTTTGCACGTTGGGTGGGTGTACGGCATACGCTTCAGCCTTCCTGCGTCGTATCCGTCCTGGTGGGTCTTGCGCGTTCGCGTTCGATGTATCGCTTGCTCACTTTTTCCTTTGGCTCTTCTAGGGAGTGGTCTTCTGTGGCGCGTGCTGCAGGAGGGCGTCCGGAGTATGACGTTTCCCCGTCGTGATTTCTCCGTGCTGGACGCAGCGCGCTGGCTGGCTCCAACCTCAGAGTGGGGAGGGGCAACGCCCTGCGAGAAACCGTTAGCGCGCGGCCCGCGTCTAAGGCCAGGAGATAATCAGGCCGAGATGCCGCATTAATCTCTCCTCCAGATCTGCACAGCCGATTCATAGACGCTGGAGTGAGTGGCTGAAATGGTGCAGCTTTCGCGGTCGAGTTGTCTGCAGTCCGCTGTTGCCCCCCGATAACCCTCGAAACAGTGTGATTCATTGAGGAATAGCATACCAAAAAGTTTGTTTGTGCTCGATCTCCGCCGGCAGGACTGTAAGTAGTAGAAACCTCAATATAAGAGTGTAGGCAGGTTCACTGCACTCGCGTTTGCTAACCGTACACCAAGTGTACGTACAGGATGTGTCAAAGAATCTGCAAACAAAGACCATACAAACTGTATCCAGTATACATTTTAGGAGAAAATGAGCAATAGCGGACTGCAGAACGGTCGCACTTTGTGGGCCTACACGTTTAGGCGCCCACGAAGCCTCCACACAGTTGCAGCTCTCCCGGCCTCTCAGCCATGATGATCAGTCTCAAAATCAATCACAGAGCAAGCAAATGACTTCGACGTCCCCCTGTGGTCTTATTTGTGCTGGATTACAGGTAGAACATGATGGCCCAAATGGGGCCGCCATTCAGATTCACCACGTGACCGTTCCTTTCACCCTATTTCCCCGCCATAAAGCCTGTCCAGCGAGCTTAAAACTCTCCAAACCCTTTGAGATCGCTCGTCACACCTACATAGCCAATTCAGAGATGTTTGTTGGCGTATATCAAGAGGGGGAGGCTGCTACACGGGGATGACCATTCAGCAAGCCTCTGAACATGCACGAAGTCTTATCTATAAAGTGATAAGATGAGATTTCCGTGATCTCTCCACTATCTGCTGTGTTTTAACGCCGAATCTATGTTATCTCTTTCGTAGACGCTGGCCGTCGATTTAGCAGGCATTGACTCTGAGTCAGAGTCAATGCAGTTCGCTCCCAGTCCTTCTGTCCCCTGCCGCCTGTTTCAATCAATCGCGATTCCGCCGTCTGTTAAGTGGTGTTCGAGGTATGTTCTATGTCCTTTGCTGGTCGCCATATAGCAGTTGCTGACCGCACGGGCTTTCTGTCCTGCTCGTCATCAAGCACGATGCAGCCAACTCGGGCGGGCCCCATGTCGCGATCTAGGCTTGTTTCACTTACCGTGGGGGGTGCAGAGGGGTGCCGTGAGAACTGCTGAGTCCGAACTTTTGGCGGGTGGGAACAGTCGGACCCTGAAAAACCCAGCGCTTCCCTGAGCCCAGGGAAAGCCCTGCGCCTCCTCCTCGTCGCTCTGGCAGGTCTGAGAAATTTCAAAGTTGACAAGATTGGTTTGTCGAGGACCATCGAGCATAGTGCAGGTTTTAAAATGAGGAAGGACCATCAGAGGATGAGGGAGAGAAACGCAGCCTCTCGTCTCGAAGCGTAATTTTCTCACGGTACCCCTCCGCACCCCCCTCGATAAGTAGAACCAGCCTCTATTATGAGGTACGAGTAACTAGAGGCTGGCACTGCGAGCCTAGTCGCGATCGCGTCTCGCCCGAGTTTCGAAACTCCGTGCGCGACCGCGAGACTCCTCGCTTCTTCCAAGTTCTTCCACCGAGCTTCCTAGTCTCTCCAAGGCACACTCTATACAACCCCGAAGCATGCACGACGCGATTGGATCGCGCACACTGTTCGCGCGAGTGTTCTCAAGCACAGACGGCACCCTCGCGCGCCTCGTGGGAGCCCCATCACGCAGGCGCCCGCGGGTTACCGCTTTCTGCGAGGACGATCGCTGGGCTGTGGCCACACCCGCGCAGTCGAGGCGTGCTCTCGCATCTTCTGGCACTTCGAAGCCGTCTGAGCTCCCTTTGGCGTCGCCCTGTTCGAATGGCCCCGGGGCTCTGACGCGAGGCTGACGAGTTATCGCTCCCGCAGGCTTAGCCTTTTGCAAACACGCGCAGGCTGGCGGCGATGGCTTCTCTCTCCGCCTCCGAAGAGATAGCTGCGCCGGAGGGAAGGTGATACACGGCTAGAGACCAGATTGGGATGCTCTGCGCTGTCTAGGTTGACGGCAACGAGCTCGTGGTCCGCGCGTTGCGGATACGCGAAGTGGTTCCGTCTCCGATGACGGATGCTCTCGTAAGTCTCTCATCTGGCCGTACATTGTCCAGCCTCTGAAGGTCCTCCGAACTAGCAGGTTCTGGCGTCGATCAGACATGAAAGGGCCACTATACATGCACGTTGCTTCACCCCATTCCAACGCGACAAGATCAAGTAGTGGCGGACATTGTAGAAGGCAGGAGCGCTCACGGCGGAAAGCGAACCCTCCGAGCGCATCTTCCGTCTCCGTCTCCGTCTTCTGTCCGCTGTGATGCGTCCGAGAAGACATGCGGCGCGTAACCGAAAGCTTCCGTTACGAGGGGATGTTCGAAGAGGCACCCGAGCTCCTGCGCTGTACTCGTACGCTGGAGCCTCACCTTCGCACCAGCTGCACACATTGAACACCGAGGTATCCCCATCCTTCCCTGCTACAGGCCATCCTGCGAGCGGACGGTGTCTGTGCGCACTGCAGAGTTCGCTCTCAAGCCGCCGGGGCTTATCGCTGACGGCACCCACGACGTTGATGTACGCTCAACCATAACGGCACGAGGTGAGATTGGCGAGATTTGACTGGACTTCTCGAACCTGACCACAGCCTCGGTACAGGGCGAGAGGAGGAGGAAGCAGGAGGCAGCCCATCGGCATCGAACGTTCCTGGCTATTGTCAGTTCTCGCACCATCTGATAGACTGACACTGATAGTAGTGGGACAGGAACTCTGTTTCTGCCGAAATCACGAACGTGGACGCGCCGAGGGGTGCGCGCAATACACTCTTGAACGCTATCATGGCCACCAGACGGCGACGGGTGCGAGGCGGGCCGTGTGCGGTCGCACAGACGGGAAAAGTCGGATGCGCGAGTTACGCTGTTCGCAGAGGCAACGTCGAACTTATGCAATGCGTGTGCTGCGCAGCCTGCGGAACGTCCGAGACCAGGCGCGATGACAAGCCCGAGGTGGACAGATTGAACTCAAGCTTGACAAGACTCTGGATGGCGGAAGTCGTCCGGTCATCTATGGTCCCGACAGATTCTGGTATGTGAATATTCCCTATGTGGCTTGGTCGGGTTGTTGACGCGTAGGTCCTGACATCCGACGCTGCAGGAGATGAACTCTGAGCGGTGCTGCTCTTAGCGTGTCCGTGGCGTGTTGCAGAATCCCGCGCGCCTCGCGCTGTGATATGTCAGATCTCGCCCAGCTTCCGGCAGACTAGTACGATGCTCGGGCCACTGTCAGGGACACAGGCATGCGTGAGCATAGCAAAGGAACCCTTTCAGGTACGATTCATTTACGCCTCCCCCGTCAGCGCAGTTACAGGGGCGCATTCTAACTCTTCTGCTCCGTATGTAGGTTCGGGCGTGCACAGGATGTATGAGCGGCCTGGGCTGTCGATGACACGCTAGCCATGTGTGCGCTCTCACTCGTCCTCTGCATCCGTGCCACCCTCGTCGAAGGATCAATCCTCTGCATACAATAGCTTCTCCGTGGAACGGAACGTATGGTCTCCGGTCCGAATTCGAACCTTCTCACCCCGCATTCGCAATCATCGTCGCCTCCGAGGGCTCGTACCTGCGCCCGCCGCATTCACTTCGGAGACGGTTCTCTCGCACTAGGCTCTTTCCGGATGCGGGCTCGCGCTCGGATTGGACGGGCCCGGAGTCCCTCGGAGTCGGAACGGAGAGCAGCCTGAGCACGTCCGCGATCCGCGATCGTCGTCATCGACGAGCGACTCTATACGACTATGTGTCTTCTCGCGCACACCACACCGTACAAGGGCTTCTCGCCTTCCCTTGGCCTAGACCGCAAGACCGCAAGTTTCGTCGATGGGAGGAACGCACAGCGAGAGAAGAACGTGAGTGTGTTATGTGCCCCATTGGCTCGGGGAAGGTGCGGAGGAGCGCTATCCCCCTTGCGTTCCGCTGCCCGTTTCCCATCGAGGCCGCTGTGCTAGTCCGTTTCCCTCGGATTCGGCCCTTGGCTGCCCCGATGTGCGATCCTACTCGACGGCGTTGCGTTGGGGTGGCTTCTGCAGGGCTCGAGCGGTCGATGTCGCGCTCGCACGTCTTATTCGTGGACAACGCCCGGCGGCCGACCTATCGGTAGTCCTCCTGGACTGTCTGGACTCTGGACCTGCGGGACGTTCGGTACGCAGAAGCCTTGCAACGAGCCGTTAGAACAAACTAAGAAGCAGAGGAAGCAGAGGAAGACATACGGCAGGTTATCCGAGTGGCGTGTCTGTTGTGGTGGCGTGTGTACGCCCGTGGTACCTGAAAGATGAACATTCGGAGGGACTACCCGAGTGGCACACCGTGACGTGGTCCCGCACGCCCCGAGTCCGGGTACGTCGTCCGTTCTGCATCGCGAATCTATGTAGAGCGTCGGTGCTGCTGCTTCTTCGCTGATAGCGGGCCTGCAGATGGATGCCGGCGGAACAAGTTACAATGCAGTCCGGGTCGGGGTGGCGGCAGCTTTGGCTGGAGGTGCGTCGTGCTTTCCTTTGTCAGGCGCTGGAGTTGGTTGCCGAGTGGCTCACCCGACTGGACGTTCTGTAGCAGAACACGGACCGGCGTGTTGGCGTTGGTCTGAGCATGCGATCTTCGCGCGAAAGGGAACAATCAAAGCAAGGCTTTCGGTGAGGGAGTGCGGGCATTGTGTGGCTTTTCGGTGTGAGATGGTATGCCCGACCTCGAATCCTCTAGCTCTGAAGACGGAGAGTACTGACTCTATGCACCCGAGACTCAAGCCAGCGGCGCGCATTCAGAGCGAGCCATCCTTTCTTGGCATTGACCTCGTACGGCCGATTAGGAACAAGACTTCCCCGCTCCTTGCTGTAAGTATGCGCCTATAGACGGGACAGGTCATGCGCTATGGGTCGTTCTGATGTGATTCTTAGGTCCACGCAGTACGACCTTTCCATCGTATTATATCATCCTAGCGTTCTTGCGCCGACGGCGTGCCCAGCGGACACGCTCCCGTGAAAGGGCGGGTAGGAAACACATGGCTGGGATGTTCTTTCCTCCGTTCCATCAGCACCGGCCGCTATGCAGGTCGACTTCGGAAGTGCCGCTCCGTGTGCCGCAATTGGACCACGCCATGCTGAAGACCACTTCGCGGGATGCATCCGCGCATCAGAGATCGAAATGTTCTGCGCACGACGAGCCCCATGTGCACCTTCGTCACGACATATTGCGGTGGCGTCGATGCGATCAAGCCCGAATCAAGGCGGTTGGTAGAGACCATCTTTATCAGGCAAGTGTCTCGCCGTCTTTAGTGACTTTGAATGATATAACGAAATCTTGATATATACATAGGCAAGGCGACAGTACATGGCATGAGCGAGAGCGAATACATACCGGACGAGGGATCGACAGCAGCCATGGTACCAGGAGAAAAGAGACCTATCACTTCGGGACCTTCGCATAGCCTTCGGTGAGTGCGTTTGCTCTCTCCCTCCATGATCCGGTCGAGGAAGTGACCCTTCGAGTTGCGTTGCGAAGCGCGAGCTGGGTCTCCTGTGAAGTGCTGTTGTTCACAACGCATCAAAATTCCGCGGAGCGGCAAACGACGTACCGGAGATGCATTGCTTCGCGAGTTGCGGAGGGCTGTGAGATACGTCCGGATCTCATGCGCGAGCTGAGCATCTCGTACATCAGCTCCTTTGGGCACGTACTACCGACGACCGGTGAGCGCACCTTGTCCTTTATGTCAACAAGAGCTACCCGACTCAGACTGCTCTGCGTCTCCAGGTTCTTGTCGATAAGTTGCAGGATTGCAGGCATCGCCTGAATACCAGCGACGCCAGCCGATCTCCCGCCCGCATTCGCGGTTTCCGCTAGGTCAACCACACACGCGGTGAGCACCCTACATACGTGCTGTTGTTTCATCGCGTACCACGCATTGGTCCCGTCCTCGTCGGGCTCGCCTGAGCGACGTGGTCTCCTCGACCCCACACGAACCGGCTGAGATACTGGGTAGCGATGGCGTTCATCGCATTCCACCACTTCATCAGCTCGATGGCATAGATTGCGAACGACTTGAATGGCCATACCGGCACTTGCGGGGACCTCGTGAACGCTTCTCTGCTCGCGTTCGTCTGGTCCTCAACAGGGGCGGTATGAGCTCTGAGCAGGAGGTTGATATCGTTGCTGAGCTTCTCGAAGCTCGACCTGAGGCTGCTGAAGTCGTCTTCCTGGCTGAAGTTCATGTTCGAAAGTGTCTGCGCTTGCATGACGGATTTGCGAGACATATGTCAGCCCGTCTCCCAAGCGTCCAAGCATCTACCTACCTCGTCCAATCCCTCTAACTCCTCGATGAAGTCGTCAAGGAGCGTCGGATCGTCCATATACTCCTGGAGAGCGACATATGCTGGGTAGTGTCATGTCAGCACGGCGTCGTATGTGGTATAGCGGCTGCGAATCACCGTTTATTGCTGTCGCGAGTTTCGTCGCTGCCGACTCCGACTCATCGAGCATCCTTCGGTACTCCTGCATAGGGACGGGGACCGTTCGGAAAATAGAGCTCTCAGTTAGGCGGCTGCGCTTACCTCGCGGAGGGCTTTCCATTCTTCGAGCAGATGCGTATGGGAGCAGGCATCAATCCAAGTGACTTTGGCCTGGTTGTCGAGGAGCGTGAGGCGGAGCTCTCGGGCGGCAGCGCTCAGGGCGTAGACTTGGGGCGGAAAGTCAGACATGGCTAGAGAAGCGCTTCTGTCAGAGACAGGGCATATGCGGGGGACGAACTGTATAAGTAAGTATACCCCGTACGCGTGCGGATGGATGGTTAGAGGGCACAAGTCCTGCTCGGTCCCTCATGTGAGCATGATATCTTCTAGACGCATCTGCCGTAGCTTGAACACACGGACATTACGCTATTTTCTCTCACCCTCGCAGCCCCGTTATGTGCCGTGCATGTTTCAGATGAACAGAAGGAATGCATTGTGGTCGGGCCAACCACCATGTCATAGGGTGGACGACGTCCATGCGGTCGTCCGATCCGTATCTCCCGTAAAGCTGCGCGGCTAGTCTCACACTCTTCCACCTCGTGCCGCAGGTCGCTGTTCATTAAGCACTTCGTAGGACACTGTTCGCAACACTATTTCGTCGGACTATCGATGCGCCGACCACTCCACGATGGCGCGCTCACATTTTTTGGTACCACAGTCGGTACGGGTTTGCTCGTACAAACCCAATGCCCATATTCGCCTGAGTGCTATATTCACCATACGATTCAGACTCCTTGGGTAGTCCCAAAGCTCGCTCGCTGTTAGTGATGCCGATCGGCGATTTGACGGTCTTCATACGGCACATGCGGACATAGAAGACGGCGCGGACTTCTCATTGACGCCTCTGTGGTTTGTTGGTGGCGCTCCTGGTGTCGCAGCCTGCCACTGGAAGCATGGAAGTGTGGACACTGTCCACCACACAATGTGGTGGCCGAATTCTCTGACATCTCTGCGAACACATTTACGAACAGCCTTACGAGACGGGTTGCCATTAGCCCGACTCACCCGGCTGCAGCGTCCAGATAAATGGTTCGCAGCTCTCATAGCTTTCCGATAGCAGGTCTCCGCGCATCTAACTACGAACATGTCCCCCACGACGTCGAAATCCTCCACGCTTACAGAGGCGAGCTCTGCCGAACTACTTCTTCAAGTCTTTGGAGGCGAGATCGACCTCAACAACGACGCCACCCATGACAAGTTCAGGGAAGCTATAGAGTCGGACGCCGTAAAGAACCAGACCCTGGTTGCGATCCATGACCTCAATCACACCGTGCGGGATATCATACAGGCCTTCCGGCGCATCCGCCGGGATCTCCAGTCTTTCGACAAGGAGGCTTTCCGCGGCTGCGATCATACCGTTCTCCAGCTTTCACCGGAGTGGGACAAGCTTCATGAGGTATGTGGGTCGCAATTGCGCATAGCTGAAGAAACGCACATAGCTACCCGCAGGCTTTCCACGAGATTCTGGACACTAGCCGCGACAACGCGACCGAGGCTGCGGCATTCATGCGACGTGGGTTTTGTATCGCCGCTTATGCGTCGTATCGCCCCTGACAAGCAACAGAGTTTACGAATACGATGCTGCAAGATGTCGACGAGTCCGAATATCCCGCCTTGAAGGAAGAACTGGCGAACTTCATCACCGTACGTTTGACGCATAGTAATCTACTCTCGATGGCCGTTTGAATGATCCACAGATGCTTGAAAATAAGGAGGAGAAGGCAAACAAGGCAAAGAAGGAGTTCCGTGAACTGGCCGACGACGTCCACCTATTTGTCGCCAAGATCGACGAGGTCCTTCAAAAGGCGGAGGAGCCAATCCACCGGGAGTTGAACAGGACTAAGTTACGCATTGGGGATCTGCACGTCCGCCTTCGGCAGTAAGTGTCACCTCTGCCCGCTCATGGCGCACTATGTTCGTCCGCTCATCGCGTTTCGATCTACAGGATCTCTGAAGAGGTAAGGACCAAGTACACGAAGGTATACGACACTGCCGCTGACATCCCTGAACGCAGTCGACGAAGATGGCCATAGCTTGCGTCGCCTCATTCGCGACAGCTGCTCTCGGTGTCGGTGCTGCAATTGTGACGCTCTCTCCGGAGGCCTTCGCGCTGGCGGTCGTAAGTCTTATTCACATATCTTCTGACTATCACGGACTTCTGAACAGCATACTTTCAAACGCAACGTACGAACCTCTAAGACGTCCGCGGTGGCTCTCGTGCACTCCGGTTCCAAACTCTCCACGCTGCTACACGAGAAGAAAGGTGTCAAACAAGAGCTGAAGAAGTGCAGCAAGAAGGCGGAGGACCTGTCGAAGAGATTGAGCGATGTGCATGGCTACAAGCTATCGCTTGAGAGCACCAAGTCGGACGTCGAGATGCTCTCATCGCAGATCAGCACCTTCGTGAACATCTGGCAGTCGGTGAGTTCGATACCAATCAGGGATATTGCCATTGGCAGATGTCGGCGGTGGAGGTGACATGTCTTTCGCAGCTCAAGCAGGATCTTCATTCATTCAACGAGCAGTTGGGCTACGCAGCCAAACCGAACATCAAGATCAACAAGGTATGTCCCGTGCATTGTTCTTCGGAGTGCAGTACACTCACGATGGCGAACTCTATGTACAGTTCTTCCCCAAGAAGGTAGCGAATACGCGGGGGTTATACACGACCCTGATCTTCCTCCTTGAGGAGTACGCGAAGGGTTCCGTCGACGTAGAAGACGAAGAAACTCTTTGCGACTCTGATGGAGTCACGAAGGCGGAGATTTGATTGGCGTCGATATCCAAAGTGGCCTGGTCGTGTACTTGTATCGCCTGTGTACTGTGTATGTTACCCAACTTCTGCTTAACTCGTTCGTTTTCGGCCGCTTCTGCTATGTCGAGTGCACCCTGCGTCCGCTTGTATGTTCTGTAGAAGTCTCCGTGCTATCTATTCCTTGTACACGGATGTCCTGTCTGAGTAAGGATGCCACCCGTGCCGCTCCTCATGGGAATCGGCGCTATCGTACCGAATGTACGCGCAACCGTCAGCCGGAGTCTCGATGTTGCTCTCACACGAGGGCGACGCGGATCACAGTGACTGCCAGCGCGGTCGACGACGTTCACCACAAACGGCAGGAGAGAGTGCTCGTTCGTCCTTCCAGCCCTGCTCTCGACCACATCGAGCGGGTGAGGAAATCCTGCGCTCTCCCGACGCGCATGGAGTCGGCGACAGGCTCTGTCAAGGACGCGCGGGTAGCGGCCATAGTGCAATTATACATTGCGATCCACGTAAGGATACTTACAGTATCTACAGGTGGTATTCTCGACCATAGAGCTCACCGGTCCTCTCGACTTAGACCGCGTAGCGTCAGAGCTTGAGGCCGCTTCAGCGGTGAGACCAGCACCAGATCAGAGCCATAATAATATATATCGAAGCTTAGTACAGCTAATAGCTCTGGATATTGGAGGTTCGGTTCGAAGTAAGTACAAGACAACCCGAAACCTGGCAATGGTTTCGCAAGCAGGTTGCCGCGACAAGCGCGCGCCTCACGTTCTTCGTCCTCATCCACGACGACTGGCTGAGCGCTGAGCATGGTCCCAAATCGCTCGCCTGTTCTTCTTACGTGCGCTCTACTATGATAGCTAGAGAATATCTTGAACGACTTGCACCCTCTGAGTCTCGAGTCTTAGCTGATGCCGCACGACCTCTCCTGACCTCTCCGACCGATCTCCGACTTCGCGCGCATCGCGACCCTCTCAGCAAGCTGCCACCAGGGACGACGGACCAGCTATTTTCGAGCGGGAGAGACTTCGTTGTGGCATATAGCGTGCCACGGTCACTAGTATCTCTGCGCAGCGGCGGCAGCGCTGAAACCGATACCGGAGCGAGGACATGTGCGTTCAATGAGAGATTATCTCAGAAGACTGTGAGTCGATGGCTGTACGACACCGCATGAGTACCGAATAGCTTATACTCCGACCGACGTCTAAGCTCGAGCTAGCACATCGCGCTGCGCGCTGCCTGGTATACCGCACTAAGGACATGAGTTTGCATCAGCACGTCAGCGTTCGCCGGTGCTCAATGGAGTGAATGCACAGGAAGCATTCACAGACGGAGGGCCGCCACGCGAATAAGCACGTCGAACGGTGGTGAGTACATATGTTTTTCGTTCATTGCACATGCACTCATGAGTCACACGTCGTGCATGTATATCCAGCTCCAGTCAGTCCTGCTATCACTATGCGATTACCTCGTGAGTTGTGCATGCTCTTGCTGCTCCCCGCTGCGCGTTACAGGCCAACCGCCCACCCTTCGGACCGACAGTTACTGTAGACTGCCGGCCGGGGGCCGTGAATGTCGGCAAATAGACGTCAGATGGGGATATGCGATATATGGGTCGAATACGAGCTCTATGTAAGGTCAGCTGCGAGGTTCGCTGATGCCATGCCCGTGAGTCCCGCTTTCATGTGAGTATCGCGTTTGCACCAGGTCCTGTGGCCTTGTTGTCCGGCTTTTCGTGTTTGTCGTACATGCAGCGCCTGAAATTGGGTCGGAGGCTCGTTGTAACGCGAGAGCGTGCGGCGGTCTCTGGTTCTCCGCCCAACCGTCAAGGCATCTGCAGGAAAAAGCCGCCCTCTTTGGGCCGCGGATGTCCTCTGATGGTCTTGTGCAACTATAGGCGTTACACTCTCGACCGCTTGCCGATGCTAGGCCCGTGCGCTTCAAGTTGTCGCGCAGAATTTTGCGACCGCAGTTCCTTTCCATTCTGCCACCGAGATGCGCTTCTCTATTGTCCCTTCCTGGAGAGCATGGCCCCTCGCTAGTTCGTTCTGTCCAATATAACTATATCTCATTCATATCACCATAGGCTCTGTCCGGTGTGACGAAGTTTCTCTCGCCTCCATCACTCTCAGGAAGAGGGTCAACTGACCGTCTAGCTACAGGTACCATGAGAGACTGAGACGGTGAGTAGCGCGGAGCCGCCTCATCTCCAACTACACCCTGAACTTTGTCTGACAGGACCTAGGACCTCGAGGAAAGCACGAACCGGGCGGCACGCTGCCACGACGTTCCCGCATTGCAGTGCCTCGTACGAGGGCGACCTCGCCCCTCTTCTGCCCTCTGTACACCACCTCACCGTCCTCTCAGGATTGCTATCGCTCTCGACTGACATCTCCTTCGTTCTCCTTGCCCGCCCGAGTTGTCACAAGCCGTCTCTCCCCACTACGAATTCGTCTTGATCCGTGTCCTGCTCCCGTCCGCCCACCCCCGTTGAGTTATCGCTTTTCCGTCTTGGACTTCGTCCAAGGTGCGCTTTCTCCCTGATAATCGCTGACCGTTCAATGACGTGACCCAATTGCGCAGAACTTCCATCGCCTGTGTACGGCGACGACCTCGACCTCCTTCTACCCTTTTAACTTCTCCACCCCGACACCCCCGGGGATCTCGCAGCACTGCGATTCGACCTAAAGCCCTGCACGAGCCGGTAGTGCATCCAGTCTTGCCAGGATGGATACGTCTGAAGTTCCGATGGAGCTATGGGAACAGATCATCGACCTCGTCGGTATCAAGAGCAATACGGACCCCATCGTCTACTACCCCGCCGTCCGCTCATGCTGCCTGGTTTGTTCCTGTTGGCTGCCACGTTCGCGGTACAACCTCTTCAGCACGGTCTCCATTACCGAAGAGCTCTTGAGGTCGGGATTCAATCGAGTCTACTGCCTAGCACGGACGGTATGCGAGAGTAGCGACCTCGCTTACCTGATCAACGAGCTGCAGATTTGGCCGAGAACTCCTGGGCGCGCTGTACCACTTGCGGTGTCCGTGGGACCAGGGAGTTGGGCGACCTCGATGCTCTCCCTGCGTAGTCTCAAGCTCGTCGGGGTCGGTTGGTATCCTGTGCTATACAATGCAACCATCTCGCAGTTCCCTACGCCGCTAGTTCGCTTAGAGCTTGAGCGCGTTGCCTTCGACAGGGCAACAAGCCTATTCTACCTCATCTGGAGCCTCCCGCATCTCGTGTGCGTAGTCCTGCATCACGTCACGATTCCCAATCTGTCCCAAATGAACTTCAAGAAACTCTCCTCGACGCGGCCGAAAGCCGTGGTCGGTTGCTTGACGAAACTAACCATAAATGTGCGCCTTGTCCTCTCCTGATTTAAAGCTCACTCATGCTCCCATGTATAGGGAACTCTGGCCGACGAGGAACATTTCCCGCCTCCGGGAGCGTTCGGAAAGGCTCTTCGGAAGGTACACCTCGAGTTCTCATCGAGGCACTGGCATCATAGTACGTCCATGTCTCCATGATTCAACCGTATTCCGCTCAGAATGATTCCTGCAGCCGGGCTTCGCGCCATGCTCGAGATGTCGACCTCGCTGGAAGAATTCCAGGCTTGCATTCATCTGAGCGGTGACGGGGTAACAGCTCCAGACAAGCTATGTTCGGAGCTGATGTCTCTACTGTTGAAAAGCCCCGTCATCAGGCTGGTGAAGCTGGCCCTCCTCCCGAGTTCATTCAAGGTCGGGTACGGGGTGCGTCGCTCGCTGATGATTGATGCCCTTGTTGCCAGTCCGTCGCCAACATCAGCAAAAGGGCACTTTCTGGCCGGAACTTGGAACCTTGATGCGTCTTATCCCGGCTGGGGGGTACTTGCGTCATTATATCCACTTGTACGGGCTTGGGGCGACGCCGCGACGAGGACAAGTACTGCCTAGCGCCGAGCAGAGCTCGAGAAAATTCGCGTGAGTCACATGTTGATGCTTGTTTACACGGGCGTCTGGAAAGTGGCAATTATTATGCCACTCCAGTTCCGACGCCTCTTGTCCTTCTTCCACCACTGTCCTCCTCACCCAAATTGTGACTCTACTGAGGTCTTCGCCCTGTCAACTCAACCCGCTGTCGTTTGGCCACCTCTGACGCAGTCTATCAGCCCAAATTGCCATCATCCGAGCGTGGTCCTGTCCCCACCCTGCTTGCTTGCAGGTGCGTTACGACGTGGAAGATCAGGTGAGCCTCGTTGTTCCGTTGGCTTAGTTGAGCAGCAGTTGGTATGGGGGCCCTTCTCCGGACGGTCACGGTCGCCCTGTAGGTGAGCCACGCGTTCATCTCCGGCTCGCGCGCGAGCGCTGCCTTGTTCACATTGTTCGCTTCAACTGCACGCGCAGCCTGCGGGGCATGAACTGGTGAAGGGAAATTCAATCCGGGTGGCTTGGAGTGCGCGGAGCACCGCAGATGGGTCGATCTGGTGGGAAGACGGAGATGGAATGATGCTGGATGTCGAAGCGGTGAGTGCGGAGATGACGACGTTGAGAGTGGCTCGGATGATGATGAGGATGTGGTTTCCAGCAGCAGCCGTACACAGGTGCTCATGCCTCGGTTGCACCTGGGCGTTCACGATCAGGAGTCCTGTACTTGTAGTACTTAGACTGTCTTGACGGGACTTGGTGTGACTTAGAGTAGTCTTGATTAAGAGAGTGAACCTTCTGGTCTAAGACGTCTGAGATCGTCTGGATAGGTCTGAGCAAGAGCTGTTAAGTGTCTACAAGTGCTCCAAGGGAAAGTGCCCTTTTGCTGATGAAGGGGGGCTCTCTTGCACGTTCAGTCTTCTGGGGAGCTTCAGATATCTCTCTTCCACCTGATCATCACTGATATCAGGACTGATTAGCCTGGCATGCCTCCCGGGTATGCCAGGCTAAACAGGCCGGAATCCCCATTCCTCCCTCAGTGCCAATAGCACTGCGAATAATTTGGCCACCTTCCGTGGAGGGAAGGACCTCCTCCCGCCCCTTCCGCCACTGCTACTCCCTCTCGGCACCCTCCGGCATCTCTCCGATGGGATCAAAGCCCGCCTTGGCGGTTGATATCGCGCCCCCTCGGCTATCCTCCGCCGCCGCCCATCACCCCGCCTGCGCGCTCACCGTCTCCCTCCCGCTCCCGCCGCTGTGCCCGACAGCGAGCTCGCTATCACCGCCGTCCCGCCACCGTTTCCCGCCGTTCTTTTTGCAATCCTGTAGTAGTTACTCGCGCGAATTCATTTGTAGCGTCCGTTTCCCGCCGCAGAGACCAGAACATGGCGGGACAGAAGGCGGGAGGAGATGGAGGGGCAAGCGCCAAAAATGAAGGCGCCATCAAAGCGGCAGCGTGGCCATGACATGACGGCAGATTCCGAAAGATCTGCAGAGTCCGGTGCCTGAGCGACGCTCGCGTGGCCGCNGATGGAGGGGCAAGCGCCAAAAATGAAGGCGCCATCAAAGCGGCAGCGTGGCCATGACATGACGGCAGATTCCGAAAGATCTGCAGAGTCCGGTGCCTGAGCGACGCTCGCGTGGCCGCGCTGATCGGCGCGCTCTCCCGCCGCCGCCCGCCGCCCGCTCGCCAGCGCTCTGCGCCGCCGTCCCGCCGTCGGTGATCTTATCGCTAGTCCTATCGATTTTCACTCAATATGAGGAGCTTCTCCAGCTGAACCCTCACATACTTAGGATGCCGCCACACGGAGTTTCTAGGAAAGTCAATATTGTGGGGCCCTCCCATGACTACCGACGGTCGAGGTCGAGTATCGTAAGACCTCAAGTCCAAACACTCGGACTTCAGAAGATTGCCGCGGAGAAGAAGCGGGTAGCGGAGGAGTATAGTCAGTTGGTACAGGGTAATGCAGGCAGTTGAGGCAGGCGTGCGGTTATTTAACCTATTCATTCTTCAGGACTCAGTGCTCGCAGCCGGCGTATTCTGGAGGGAATGCGGCGTGATCCCGTCGAGATTGCTCCAGACGGCATGGAGCAAGCCCGCGACATCATGCTCACTACGGACGAGGACGATGCCTCGACAGGCTGGGAGAATGTTCAAGCCGAGCCCTCGAAGACTGACTACAATGAGGAAACCATTGCCGCTGCTTTGCGCGATCTCCTCGAGAGCAGGTACGTGCTACAAGAGCGCGGTGAGTTAACCAGCGCTTCCGCTCATTCTCCGTCCTTCTCCATTAGGGACGGGTATCGGAAATACAAGGATCGGCGGACCTGGCTTCAGCGCATTGAGAACATGGATGCGCGCTGGCAGGAGATTATGCCAAAGGTATTCACGGCATACCTTGCATGGAAGTACGAAGCGCACCAGTCGGACAGCACTTCCGAGCCCCCGCACCCCGTGTTTGATCCGCCCTCCGCAACGGAGCGTCCACCATCTCCGAGCACTCCCCGGGAACAAGAAGCCGCAGACACCCACCGCATGGACGCCGATCCCGGACCCTCGGAATACGATCTAGAGCTCGAGTGCATTGACTATTTCACATGCAGGACTTCAATCACCGTCCCGAGGTCCTCCCATCAAAACCCTGCCGAGGCGCTCGTTCTGCATGGATACCTGAGCGCCACCCCAGACAAGCCCACAATTGCTGTCTCTCTGAAGACGTTGGGGTTATTCCACGACATCCGACGGTTTAAAGCCTCCTACAGTGTGGAGGCCTTCACGAGGATGGTGTGCCACAAATATGTTGTATGTTTCTATCATCCCTGTAGGGTGTGCCAAGCTGATCTCTCGCAACAGATCCCGTACCGGCGGCGATATCGGAAGGCCATCTCGGATACTTTTGATGTGTACCTCACCTTGATGGACCGTCTGCACGGGAAGGTCCAGGCTGCTCTGGGGCGGGACGGGCCTAACTGGCGTCCTCGGTGGGGCTGCCCTTGTTGCAGTTACAAGGTACGCAAGCACATCATTCTCATCTCCTCGCCTATCTAACGCGCTTACGCTATTCACCGTGGTTCAGGTGGACGGTGAGGAGCCGCCGATTGCTGAGCGGATGATCGTCATGGATGGCAATAACTCCCTCAAGCGAGTGAGGCCTCCAGGCGGCCGCAACGTCGGCGACACGAGAACATTCAATAGTGACTACTACATCCCCCGGGAAACGGTCGATCAGTTCGCCAATGAGGTCAAGTCTAAACAAGCACAGCCTCACGTCAGTGTCCCGGCAGCGACTGATGTCGACGAGAAGAGTGAGAACGGCGACGGTGACGGCGACGGCGACGAGGGCGATCCGACCGATGGTGCTCCTGCGTCGGCGTGCGCGAGCAACTGGAAGGCCGCAGCTTCGGACGACAAGAAGCGGATGTGGGCGATCTTCGAGGAAACCGGGGTGTTCGCGGCGGCTTGCCGACACGGCTTCGTGCTATGGCTGATCGATATGATCAGGAGCGGCGAGCTGTAAGTCTCCGCTCTCTCGGGCTCCGTGCCTTAACGTTTAATTCTTCCCCACAGTGCAAAGTATCCGTTGGCGATGTCTGATGCGATCATCCGGGAGATCGCGGAGGCAATCATCCTCGCCTTCGATATCGGCTGCACCTTCAAGATCACGCTGGGGAACAGCTCCCTCGGCGCAGCCTTCGAGGCCCTCGGAGGGCGAGTGTGCGTGAACGCGTTCCACGGATACTCGCACTCCTACCCGTGTCAACTGGAGAACCACCCGAACGTGATCCCCGGGATGGGAATCGAAGATCTGGAGACCTTGGAGCGCTTGTTCAGCTCCTCAAATGGACTCGCCAACGTCATCCGGTACGCCTCTGCGTACCGGCGCATCCTTCTAATCCACACTTTCTTCCGCCACTGGGACGAAGAGAAGTACAACAATCTGGGGTTCATGCTCTATAACAACTATGTTCAAGCACTCGACATCCTGCAGAACAAGAAGCCACTCGTGCAAGAGTCGATGAGCGCTCTTGGCCTCACCTACGACAAGATGAAGACCCTGGAGGCAGAGGAACGGCGGTACTTTCAGACGCTACAGGATGAGTCTCCGTGGGATGTCCACGCGGTCGCCTATGTCGAGACACTGCAAGAATTGCGCGCCGCTCGGTATGTGAGATCTCTCCGTCGGTCCGATCTGATATCTGATCGGAGTTCCTTAGCGAGGAGCTCGGAACTGCCGACGATCAGTTCCTCGGCACTGTACCTGACAATTATCAATGGAGCGCCCCTCGATCCGGCCCGACGAGCTATAGCGGCGACCTCTCTGCCACCCGGAAGCTCGAGACTCGTCGGCGCGAACTTGAGGAGAGAGTCAGACGGCTCACCGCTCAGGCAATCGCATTCGAGCTCCAGCTGGGCATCGCGAGGCGTTGGCAGCCGGAGGACACCGAGTATCGTGAGACTTGCAAGTACATTGCGACTCGGGATTACCAGCGAGCGCTCGGACGACTGCAGCGCTTGGTGATCCAGCGATTGTTTGAATTACACAAGTTAAACCTCTCGCAGACAGGTACGCGAACTCTATAGGTTTGCCGTTCAGCGCTGACATCATTGTAGCATATCGCATGCGCACACACATCGCGAAGAGCTTGCAAAAGCGTTCGAAAGCCATCCGCACGGCTGTCAAGCAATACAACGCCGCCGCCGCCGCTCTCGACCCCCCTCGGCCACCGCTCAACTGGGACAAAGTGTCCCACTTCAGCTTCCTCGAAGAGTTCACTCTGCTCCAAGATACGCGCAACGACCTCCGCAGCAAGCAGTGGGCGCAGCCACTCGTCCGGGAGACAATGCGGTCGGCGCGCCGGATTACACGGGCTGAGGAGGAGTTAAAGAACGTCAACAGGGAGGCTCGCCGTCTGCATACCTCGATATACGACGAGGACGAGCTGTTTTCCAGTATTCTGGAGGCACTGAAGGCTGCACAGGACCCTATGTATGGTCCTGTGCAGGACTTCTGCCGCCGCCGCCGCTCTAGCAACGCGCACAATCTCGCGTACCTCGCCCGCCTCTACGCCCTTGATGGTTTCACAGGAATTCCAGGCCCCGGTAAGCATTTCGGCCCCTCGCGAGAACGCCAGACACGCCCCGATCAGACAACACCGGACTCGCCCGAGGACGCCGAGATGGAGAGACCTCCGTCACCTATGGATGTCTCGCCTCCGCCGCGTGCCGCTGGTACTGTGGAGTCTCTCATTTCGAAGGCGTCGACTGCTCTTGACATCGACGAGCGTTCAGACCCGGGGTCCGAGGACGAGGACGATGTGGGAGATGTTACCGGCTTGTATGATCACCTTTCGAACATTGCAGCGCTCATGTAACTAGGATGTAACATTCATATGGATGCATCAGACCATCCTTACACTGCACAAAACGTCTGAGTCTAGTCTGAACTACTGTTTGATGGTTTGTGGATGGATTCCGTGCAGTATTCGCAATGCTGTTGCGTATCCCAACTTGATGACGCTCTACTAAGCCTACACTGGAGTGACGATGTTTCTGCTCGGCATGACGCAGTTCTCGCCGGACCAGCTCGCAACTTCGGTCTGGGCTTCTGCTGCGTCTAATCTATGCGATTCATAATTTTGGTCCTGTTCGGATCGAGCGGGTGACTTGCCAAAGTCGTTGCAATACGGCCGGGGTCTCCGACGCGAACCTTATGAGCATGCCATTTTCGAGATACAAGCTCGTATGTTGCAGAGTTAATATACAGACTACGTAGGTACATAGAGAGAGCATGCTACAAGGATGTCTCGAATTTTTTGGGGCGTTGTACGCAGATGTTGTAGCAGGAGCGCAACTTGTGCACATTCTGTAAGATGCAGAATGGGCACATTTCCATGCGGTGCACGATCATGCATCGTCCAAACTCAAGCGCTGACCGTCTTACTCCCGATCTTCGACCCTCCTTCCACGCCCCACGCTCCTATCGCCACCGATCTTTGCCAATATGGTCAGCGGAGGTCGCAACAACGAATCGGACTCCTCGGAGGACTGTTACTGGGTGGTATTGGGCGGATCGGCGGAGAAAATGGGGATATACAAGAACCAGCGGTGCGCCCAGACGTCTTACGCATTCTGACGTAGAACTCAGTCTATTTAAAACTCACAGGCCTGCGAAGACCGCTTTAGGTGTCTACGCGAAGCTACTCCCGATCGTGGTTGTGTGCAAGACGAGGGAGGAAGCGGAGCAGATCAATAAGCTGAACACAATGGTCTTCAAGCACATCAAGAAGGAGACATACCGCACCTTGGAGTGGGCATTCAAGAACGTCCCTGGCATTGACGATCTTCTCCCCGATGTGGAGAAGTACCATGCCATTCGCTACGGGCATGTGACAGGCATCTGGTTGGATCATCACTGGTGAGTTTGCCCTTACGTTTGCGCTGTTCATCTAACCTTCGCCTCCAGGAATGAAATCTCGAAGTACGTTGAGAATTTCAAGAAAGGTCAAGCTCGGTTCAAGGGCTTCAGTAAGTTATCCGAAGCCCTTCTCTTCATGATCGACAAGGATACCGGCGAGGAAAGGGAGGGCGGCGCCGCAGAGAAGATATCCCCTGGCATTGAGGAACCCGCTGTCCCCACTGTCACCGCCGCTGTCCCCGCCGTCCCCGCCGCTGTCCCCGCCGCTGTCCCTGCCGCTGCTGCCGCTGTCCCCGCCGCTCCCGCCGCTGTCGCCGCCGCTGCCCGCCCAGCTTCCAGCAGGCCACCTGCGGCATTGCGTCGTGGCGCTCCAGCGTTCCCTGCAGCTCCGGAGTCCGTCTCCATGGCCTCCCTTCCACGTCCGTGCACCGCCGCCATGCCGAGCATGCAGAGGTACGTAATGGTGCACAGATTCTTCGGCTGAGCATGTGCACTCACACTTCTGATAGCGCTATGCACGTTCCCGTTGCTGCCACTGGACATCCGGCCGCACACGTCAACGAGGAGCGAGGGCGCCGATCGCCTGTGAAGAGCACGTCTGTATCCGTGCCGCCCGCTGTCGACTTTGCATCAAACTTGGCGATGAACCCGAGTCCCTGGGTGGGCGCACGCGATTTCGATGCCCCCGATGGCAGTTCCGCGGCGAGGTGTAAGTTATCCTACCCGCCTTCACTTCCCATTCATCTCACATCCATGCAGTTGTCCGCACAATGCTCGCCGCTCTCCCAGAAGACACCGAGCGTCTTCGTGACCTCATTCGTCCTTGTAACAGTCAGAACCCCTCCAGCACGGTCTATGGGCCGATCGTTTTCGGCCGCCAGGCAGACAACTACCTGGCGCTGTACGATATGATCGATGCCCACACCCAGATCACGCTCCTTCAGGCTCGCCTGTACAGTCCCAATGAGCGCGCGTTTGCAAACGCCGTGGAGGAGGAGCTCGGCATGGACAGCGAAACCGCTGATCAGCTCTGGAACATGATTGAGCTGCCGCGGTTCTACTGAATATTGCATTAACGCTTGTATCTCTTTGCTACAATGTACCACATAGCTAGTAGAAATATGATCTGCCATAGTTTGGATGCCATTTCACCCCTTGTGGGGATCACGTGAAGGTGTGCGAAAGTTGAACACCCCAGCCCTGACAATTCCCAGTCCCACGTACGTGAATCTGTCAACTGGGTTCCCTTCTATTCCCACTGGAAGACCGCCGCTCCCCCCGCTGCCTGCCTCTCTCACGCCATGCCTATTAATAACGAAGAAGGTGTCTTGAAGTACCCAAATAAGGACCGCCGAGCTGGCGGTCCGCGCACTCAGGACATCGAGCGTCACCGCAAGAAGCCTATCAAGCCCAGTGTCGAAGACCTCGCGAGGCGGCAGATCGAACGCGACGAGCAGAAGAAGAAGCTCAATGAGAAGCTCGACGAGGTACGCGCAAGCATTTGGAACATGATTGAAGAGATGCACCGCGAATTCCCCAACCACACCAAGGAGTGGTTCTACCAGACCGTCCTCCAGTTGCCAAAGAACAAGGGCAAGAGGGCCATCTCCAATTGGAACGCGTATGTCGCTTTGGAATCATCTAAGCGTAACGCAGGTACGTATCTAGACGTATCTATTGGCTCACGGAGAATATTGACCAAGCTTCTAACTAGATGTTCCGGAAGGCTGCGATCGAGAGACGGTGTCCGGCGGAGTCAGCCACGAGGCCAGTATCAGTTGGGCCGAGATGTCGAAGGAGCAGAAGAACGCCCTAACGGCGGAGAAGAAGGATGCACTGGAAGAACGACGCGTAGTCCGAGAACGAGGCGTCCGGAACGTTCACCTTGGCGCGTTTCACGACACGCGAGCGACGTTGACGTCCGTTACCGGACAGGTACGTAAATCACCATATTACCGCAATCCGACACGAGAATGACACTAACTAATGTCCTTACACTGACAGCTTCAAGACCTTACAGTGCGCACGGGCACGTTGTGCCTCCTCTTCGCCGTGCGTAGCGACGTGGACGCGTACAACAAGCCCCTCGGGGTCTACACCGACGAGCGCATGCGCAAATGGATCGAGACGGCGACCAATGCCAGCCTCGCGGATCTTACGATCCGTGCCGAGGCACATGCCCTCGGTGGTGTAGATGGTATGTATATTCTCTCACGTCTGGAACACTGCTGACTTCTATTCAATCAGGCATGGTAGTCAATCAGTTGGAGCGAACGCTCATGCTGCGCGCGCAAGTCGCCAGCTTGATTCTCACCAAGCTCCGTATGTGATGATCTCAGTCGCTATCTTGTCAACCAGCCCTGACAGAGTCTATTGATATCAGAGCACGCCTGCAAACGTGGGACCATCAAACGGATGTTCTACGGTAGTTTTGACGACGCCGTCACCCTCAAGCACGGGGTTGTCCTCGACAACTGGCCCATCCCGAAATTCCAGAACCCGAGTACCATGACGTACCTCGAGGCGGAGATTGTTCTCAACGCCTTCGAGAACAACGTCACCAGGTTCCGGTCCCTGACGGACGAGGAGTGGAGGGCCTGGGCAAAGAATCACTTTGCGCCGCCCGCCGAGGGCGACTCCCCCCCGTCGACGTCGACC